>JADRCH010000267.1:1780131-1799430 GCA_019843965.1 Rhynchomys soricoides
GATTGATCATTGCTAATAAATACCAATGCCAGATTGATCATTGCTAACCTTCAATGTGTGCCTTTCTGCTTCACCCCAATGTTTCAGCCCCTGCAGAAATTACTGTCTTTTGTCATTTGTCAGAATCCCATCTTAAGGATCAACTCAAATTCTGATTCCTTCAAGATACTTTGCTCTCTAAAATCAGTGAACACCACATTCTTGCCCTCCTGCATGACAATGAAAGTGGGATTTGAATTGGCCCCCTTGGTAAGATCCCAGGAGCTGATGGTGTTAAACACTTTATTGGTGAGTTCACAGAAAATTTGCATACATTGATTTGTGAACATTTTGGTGTTGTTTTGCCCTTTTGTATAGGGTTGTTTGTTCTAGGATCACTGAAAAAAATAGTCAATTATATATATGTAAATAAGTATTCTGTCAATAGATTGTAGTTGTTTTACTTTTCAACTTCTTTAAAACATTTTCATTTTCTTTTTGAGATACTTACTTTTTATTTATTTTTTAAACTTTTTATTGGTTACTTTGTTTATTTATATTTCAAATGTTATCCCCCTTCCCTGTTTCCTTTCTGAAAACCTCTCATCCCACCTTCTCCCCCTGCCTCTAAGAGGGTCCAACCGACCACTCCCACCCACTGGTGCCCCACCATCTAGCATTCCCCTGTGCTGGGGCATCAAGCCCAAGAGCCTCCCCTTCCTTCGATGAGATACTTACATTTTAATTTTAATTAAAAATTTTTATATTTTGATCATATTCTTTTCATCCCTCAACTCTTCACTGATGCCCTTCCATCTCCTTAATGACCCAGATTCATGGTCTTCTTCTTTCTCAAAAATTAAAATAACTGGGAAAACAACAAAACCTCCCTAAAATAAAAATCAGAACAGACCAACAAAATTTTAAAAAGTAGGAAAAAATAAAAAGAGAACACAAGACAAAATATCAAACAAATCAAAAGGTGCATGAAAAAACATTCTGATCCATAGGCAGAGAGGGAGAGAGAAAGAGGGGGAGAGAGACAGAGAGCGACAAAGAGAGACAGACAGAGAGACAGAGACAGACACAGAGATAAAGAGACTCTAAGCCTAGCATGAGCTTTTGAAATCTCAAAACCCATACCCAGTAACATTCTTCTCCAACAAGGCCTCAGCACCTAATCCTTTTCAAATAATGCCACTCTCTGGTAACTAAGCATTCAAATATATGAGCCTGTGGAGCCCATTCCTATTAACATAAAACTTCTCTAATTCTCCCTTTATCAATTCACAAAATGTGAAGCAATAACTTTTCAGCATTGTTTTGATGTGTGTATGTGTGTGTGTGTGTGTGTAAAACTAAGCATTGAGGTATTTATTGAGTTAATTAACTTGCCCTTTTTTGTTGTTTTTGTTTTTAAGTTTTTGTTTTGTTTTATTTTTCCATTCACAGCTAAATAATTTTTAATTAGCATGCATATAATAAGACAATGCTAAAGAGTTATAGCATGCATATAACTCTTAATGCACATTTTTCCCAACAATCAAGATACATTTGTCACAACAACAATCTCAGGTGCTTATATATAGATGAATGAATAAATATATGCTTTATGCATACACAGTAGGGATGTATTTAGCCATATAGAATAATGGAGGCATGTCAATTGTAAGAAAATGAATGTTAAGTGAAATGTGCTAGACTCAGAGATATATATAACATATAGTTTTTTTCATTTATCTCTTTTAATTGACAAATAAAATGTATTTGTTTGCATTGTACAATATGATGCTTTACTATATTTGTACAGACAAACACTACCTCAGAATAAAGGGCTGGAAAACAATTTTCCAGGTAAATGGCCCCAAAGAAATAGACTGGAGTAGCCATTCTAATATCGGATAAAATTGACTTTCAACCAAAAGTCATCAAAAAAGATAAGGAAGGACACTTCATACTCATCAAAGGAAAAATCTACCAAGAAGAACTCTCAATTCTGAACATCTATGCCCCAAATGCAAGAGCTCTCACATGCAAAAAAGAAACTTTACTAAAGCTCAAAGCACACATTGCACCTCACACAATAATAGTGGGAGACTTCAACACCCCACTATCAGCAATGGACAGATCTTAGAAACACAAACTAAACAGAGACACAGTGAAACTAACAGATGTTATTAGCCAAATGGATTTAACAGATATCTATAGAACATTTTATCCTACATCAAAAGAATATACCTTCCTCTCAGCACCTCATGGTACCTTCTCCAAAATTGATCATATAATTGGTCACAAAACAATCCTCAACAGATATAAGAAGATTAAAATACCCCCATGCCTCCTATCAGATCACTATGGAATAAGGCTGGTCTTCAATGGCAACAATAATAGAAAGCCCACATACACATGGAAGTTGAACAATGCTCTACTCAACGATAACTTGGTCAAGGAAGAAATAAAGAAAGAAATTAAAGACTTCCTAGAATTTAACAAAAATGAAAGTACAACATACCCAAACCTATGGGACACAATGAATGCAGTGTTAAGAGGAAAACTCATAGCTCTGAATGCCTCCAAAAAGAAACTGGAGAGAGCATATACTAGCAGCTTAACAGCATATCTGAAAGTTCTAGAACAAAAAGAAGCTAATACACCCAAGAGGAAGGCAGGAAATAATCAAATTAAGGGCTGAAATCAACCAGTAAAAACTAAAAGAACTATACAAAGAATCAATAAAACTAGGAGCTGGTTCTTTGAGAAAGTCAACAAGATACATAAACCCTTAGCCAGACTAACCAGAGGGCACAGAGACACTATGCAAATTAACAAAATTAGAAATGAAAAGGGAGATATAACAACAGATTCTAAGGAAATTAAAAATTCATCAGATCCTACTACAAAAGCCTATACGCAACAAAATTGGAAAATCTGGAGGAAATGGACAAGTTTCTAGACAGACACCAATTACCAAAGTTAAATGAGGATCAGATAAACCATCTAAACAGCCCCATAACCCCTAAAGAAATAGAAGCAGTCATTAAAAGTCTCCCAACCAAAAAAAGCCCAGGACCAGATGGGTGCAGAATTCTATTAGACCTTCCAAAAAGACCTAATACCAATACTCTTCAATCTTTTCCACAAAATAGAAACAGAAGGAACACTACCCAATTCATTCTATGAGGCCACAGTTACACTGATACCAAAACCCCACAAAGACCCAACAATTAAAGAAAACTTCAGACCAATTTCCCTTATGAATATTGATGGAAAAAAATGTTCAATAAAATTCTTGCAAATGGAATCCAAGAACACATCAAAATGTGTTCTTGTTCATGATTCACCATGATCAAGTAGGCTCCATCCCAGGGATGCAAGGAAGGTTCAATACCCAGAAATCCATCAATGTAATCCACTACATAAACAAACTCAAAGGAAAAAGCCACATGGTCATTTTGTTGCATGCTGAAAAAGCATTGTTCAACAAAGTTCACCATCCCTTCATGATAAAAATCTTGGAAAGATCAGGAATTCAAGGAGCATACCTAAACATAGTAAAAGCAATATACAGTAAACCAGTGGCCAACATCAATCTAAATGGAGAGAAATTCAAATCAATCCCACTAACTTGCCCTTTTCAAAATTACTTCTCAGGAATTGAATGAGATATAAAGAAATTATATATATATATATATATATATATTATAATTTATAAATTATAAATTATAATTATATATGTATATGAGATTCAGATTCATAAATACCTAAAAATAAATACAAAGATTAAATATTTTCTATAACAGAAGCCCTTATCATGTAAGTCAGAGAACTATATGCCTTTTCATAGAATAGGCTGAGCATTCCTAACACAAAAATCTGAAATACTCTAAGATCTGAAATTTTGCATGTGTTACTACTGTCCTGGCTAGATTTATGTCACCTTGACACAAGCTAGAGTCATCAGAAAGGAAGTAGTCTCAACTGAAAAAAAAAAAATGCTTCCATAAAAACTGGCTGTAAGTAATTTTATTTTTTAATTTATTCTTCTTTCGTGCACTGTAGCTTTTCCTCTCTCTACACCTTTCAGTCCCCCTGTCTCTCCCAGATTCACTCCTCCCAGCCCCCAAAAGGAGCAGGGCTCCCAGGGACATCCATTGAACATTGTACAACAAGATACTATAAGACCAGGCACAAATCTTCACATCAAGATTGGTGAGGCAACCCAGTAGGAAAAAAGGGGTCCAAAGAGCAGGCAAAAGAATCATAGACATCCCTTCTTCCCACTGTCAAGAATCCCAGAAAAATATCAAGCCAATAACCATAACATATATGCTGAAGACCTAACATAGACCCATGCAGGCTCTTTGATGGCTGTTTTAATCTCTGTGAGCCCCTGAGTTCTATGGCAAAGCATACTAAGTCATGGGGAGCAAGCCAGTAAGTAGCACCCCTCCATGGTCTCTCCATCAGCTCCTGCCTCCAGGTTCCTGCTCTGTGTGAGTTCCTGCCTTCAATACTTTTGATAATGAACTGTTATATGGAACTGTGAGAGAAATAAACCCTTCCTTTCCCATGTTGCTTTGGTAATGGTGTTTCATCACAGTAATAGTAACCCTAGCCATGTAACTATTAAGCCATTCATAGTATATAGTGCTCTCCCATGGCATGTTACAGTGACAATTCCAGTATATTACAAATATTATTTAAACTGCTTTCAATTGTATATATAAAGTGCCTACAGAACATACATTAACACCATGTGCAGACTTGGGTACTATCACCGAAGATATCTCCTTATACACTTAAATATACTCCCAATTTTGAAATCAAGCCATTTTAGATTCCCTAGCATTTGGACCAATTTTATAGCATTGAAACAAAGTCTAGTTGTTCATAGGACTATAGCCATTGTGCGAAGATATTAAAGGAAACAATTTATTCCAATTATATCTCATTAATTTGCCAACAAAAAATGACTAATTTTCTAACCTGGCGCTCCCCAAGGGAGGCTTAAATTGGCTGAAAATTTTTAATTTGTTTTATTATCCTTTTGACTGCATGCTCCTGGACATCAGTGTTAAAGTTGTTTGCCTGAAAACACATTGCAGAATAAAAAAAGTCTGAAGACAGTAGCTTAATATCTTTTTGCACATTTACCTATTATCATAAGAAATAGCATCTGTTTCAATTATGCTAATGAAATCATTCTGTAACTCATAATGGATCCTGGTATACTATTTCCTGCATATTAAAATAAAAAACATAGCAAATTATGCTAATTTCAAATGAATTTGCATCCGGTATTTCCCAATTATTTAAAAAGAGAGCGTTGCTATCCAGCTGGTTGGATGATACAAGGACAACCCCACTTGATCTCATCTTTTTCTAATAAGTTTGAGCTAAAAAAGTAATGTAGAATACTACCCAGACAATAGCCACTGGGGTACATCTTGAATCAGGAAAATGACAAAAGTCATTGATTTTATGAGTAGAAGCCCTGACTTTACAACCGAACTGTCACTTGCAGTTGCTTACTACAGGATTGTCTTCACATACCAATCCCCAGAAATCTGGTCTTTTGGGAGAACATTCTTCTTAAGAAATGGGACAAACTTGTTTCAATATTGTCAACCCTCCCTTCATGCTTCATTTAATACAAAACACAGACAGGAGTCTTTCTGTGAAAAGACCTTGAACAGAAGTCAAGACTATGGGTACCATCATGGATTTCCATTCTTGGTGCCCACTTGCTATTGGCCATTGGGAATAGCATGAAAACTAATATACCCAAGATGGTTCTCCCCTCATGGAAACACATTCCTATGTATATTTCATGCAAAGGGCATCCAGGCTTTGAGTTTTACCCAGTCCAATTACTGAGTCTCCACCTTCAGGGACTCCAATTACAGATTTTTATATGATTGTCTCATGTCCCACATTCCTATGTCTCTTAGCTCACAATTAGATGAGGATTATATTTTTGTGTAAATTCATCAACAGCTTCTAACAAAACAAATAAATTGGAGGATCCATCTTGGAACTAGAAAATAACCAGCCTGAGGAAAGAGAGAATTGGACTGAGTTCTTATTCTCTCTGCTAAATCTAAACTTAATTTCTACTCTATCACAGTGCAGGACATTCTCGTGGATTTGGCCTCAGCCTATGCATGACCAACACTTTCTTAGACTTAAGTTCAGACAGGTAAACAGCTTTGGCTTTTCTTTAATTGACTCCACCATTTGTCTATCTACCTTTGTTCCTACCTTCTTTCACAGAACTTTCTCCCATGTTCCCTCCAAATACATCTAAACACAACATTCTTCACTATACTCTTTCAGTTTTGAGCTATCCCTTTAAAAATAAGATGAACCACGTTTTTTGTTTTTTGGTTTTTTTTCGAAGAATTTATTCCTAAATCCTTTGTAACTGAAGTGAAGTCTTAGTATGTGGAGTCCTGAGATTCCAACCCTGATGAAGGCCAGGCTGGGCTTGCAAAGACATCTCCATGTTTACATGTATACAATGAGACCCAGTGACAAAACAAGTAAAAAGGCCTTGTAAGATTTTATAAGTAGAAGAAAATGTGGAATCTTTTTTTTAATTCTTTTTTATTTATTTATTTCATACTTTATTTACATTTCAAATATTTCCCCCTTTCCAGATCTCCCCTTTGGAACCTCCCAATTCCCTCCTCCCTCCCCCTGCCGCTATGGGGGTATTGCCCCCACCCACCCACACATCCACCCACTCTCATCTTTCCTCCTTGGCATTCTTCTATACTGGTGGATCTAACACCATCAGGCCCAAGGGCCTCTGCTCCTCCTGATGTCTAACAAGACCCTCCTCTGCTACATATGTGGCCAGCACCATGGGTCCCTCCATGTGTATTCTTTGATTGGTGATCTAGTCTTGAGGAGTATTGAGGGGTCAGGCCAGTTGACACTGTTGCTCCCTCCCTGGGGCTGCAATCTCCCTCAGCTCCTTCAGTCCCTTCTCCAAGTCCTCCATCTAGGACCTTACACTCAGCCCTACAGTTGCTGTGAAGTGACTCTTGGGTATTTCGAACTTTTGGGCTAATAACCACTTATCAGCGAGTATATACCATGTTCATTCTTTTGTGACTGTGTTACCTTGCTCAGGATGATATTTTCAAGTTGCATCCATTTGCCTGCAAATTTCATGAAGCCAGATACCCTGAGTCTAATAGAAGAGAAAGTGGGGAAAATCCCCTAACAGATGGGCACAGGGGGAAAGTTCCTGAACAGAACACCAATGGCTTGTGCTCTAAGATCAAGAATTGACAAATGGGGCCTCATAAAATTACAAAGCTTACTGTAAGGCAAAGGACACTGTAAATAGGACAAAACGGCAGCCTACAGATTGGGAAAAGAACTTTACCAATCCTACGTCCAATAGAGGGATAATATCCAAGGTATACAAAGAACTCAAGAAGCTAGACTCCAGAGATCTAAATAATCTTATCAAAAATTTAGGGAACAGAGCTAAACAGAGAATTCTCAACTGAAGAAACTCGAATGGCTGAGATACACCTAAAGAAATGTTCAACATTCTTAGTCATCAGGGATATGCAAATCAAAACAACCCTGAGATTCCACCTCACACCAGTCAAAATGGCTAAGATCAAAAACTCAGGTGACAGCAGATGTTGGCAAAGATGTGGAGAAAGAGGAACACTCCTCTATTGCTGGAGGGAATGCAAGCTGATACAACCTCTCTGGAAATCAATTTGGTGGACCCTCAAAAAAAAAAATGAACATAATACTACCTGAGGACCCAGCTATACCACTCCTGGGCATATACCCAGAAGATGCTCCAACATGTAATAATGACACATGTTCCACTGTGTTCATAGCAGCCATATTTATAATAGCCAGAAACTGGAAACAACCCAGATGTCCCTCAACAGGGGAATGGATACAGAAAATGTGCTACATTTACACAATGGAATACTACTCAGCTATGAAAATGTGGAATCTTGATATGTGCTTACAGAGAGTATTTCTACCTCAATAGCTTTTGTTATCAATCCTTTGTCTATAGCTTTGTCATGACTGGAAACTTTATACAGAATTTTCTTTTCTTTTTCTTTTAGAACAAATAATTCAATAATTTATTTGTGCAATATATTCATTTTTCTCCAGATCTATCTCTTGAGTATATTTTCAAGAGAAAATGAAAGCTGGATAATGGTAAAGTTACATGGCCAATTTTTGACCTTGGAGATTAAAGAGACTTATTAATTAATTAGGACAATGCTAGAAATGAATACTCTGGTTTTAGTGGGTTACACGATGTTTATTTCATATTTACATGAGAGCCTTATGCAATGGGTCACATGGAATTCCTGTTTTACTTTGACTCAGTCTGATGAAGACAGTGAGGTCATCTTCTGGTGTCTGGGATCACCTGGCACTAACAGTCATGATCAGTAGGAGAAAGAAAAGTATTTCCACAGCTTTAATCACAACATGCTACTTTCACACACCAACGTAAAAATCTGTTCATCTGGTAAATCTGGTTCCTGGATATAGATGGTAACAGGGCTACAGTATCACTCATCTAAATACCCAGCGTAAAAGGAAAGGTTGTGCGTTGGGTACCACAGCAAGAAGCTCTACACTGTACTACTGATGGATGACATTTCCTTATTCTTTTTATTATTATTGCTATTATTATTACTATTACTTTTATTTTTTCTTACATTCCAGTCATTATCCCCCCTCCAAGTCTGCCAGCCCACAGTTCCTCATCCCATTCCTCCTCTTCTTCCTTTCTCCAAGAGGATGTCCCCACCCCACTCCCTGCCAAACCTCCCCACTCCCTGGGGTCTCAAGTCTCTTGAGGATTGGGCACATCTTCTCATACTGAGGCCAGACCAGGCAGTCCTCTACTATATATTTGTCAGGGACCTAAGACCAGCCTGGTGGGTGCCACTGAGAGATCTCGGGTCCAGGTTAGTTGAGACTGCTGGTCTTCCTATGAGGTTGCCCTCCTCCTCAGCTTCTTCTAGCCTTTCCTTAATTCAATCACAGATGTCCCTGACTTCAGTCCAATGATTGGGTGTAAGTATCTGCTTCTGTCTCAGTCATCTGCTTCTTGGGCCTCTCAGAGGACAGCCGTGCTAGGCTTCTTTTTGTAAGCACACCATAGCATCAGAAATCAGATCATAGATCTGATCATAGATCAGAGTGTCAGATCTCGGGGCCTCCCCTTGAGCTGGATCCCAATTAGGGCCTATCACTGGACTTCCTTTCACTCATTCTCTTCTCCATTTTTATGCCTGAAGTTCTAGACAGGAACAATTCTGGGTCAGAGTTTTTGATTGTGGGATGGCAACCCCATGCCTCTCCCCACTGTTGGGTCCCTCACTTTGAGAGTCTCTCACCTACCAGATCTCCGGTACATTCTAGAGGGTCTCTACACCTCCCTCCCCACACATTGCATATTCCATTCATTCTGCTGGTCTTCAGGCTTCTCTCTTGTTGCCCCCCCAATACTTGATCATGTTCCCCTTTTTCCCTCCTTGTCCCCTCTTCTAACCAAGTCCCTCCCTCCCCCTGCCTCCCTGATCGCTTTCCTCTCCCTCCCAAGTGGGATGGAAGTATCCTCACTTGGACCCTTCAGCTTGTTAACCTTCTTGAGTTCTGTGGATTGTGTCCTAGGTATTCTGTACATTTTTGGCTAATATCCAATTCTTAGTGAGTACATACCATGCAAGTCCTTTTGAGTCTGAGTTACCTGACTAAGGATGATATTTTCTAGATCCATTCATGTGCCTGCAAAACTCATGATGTCCTCATTCTTAATAGCTGAATAGTATTCCATTGTGTAAATGAGCCACACTTGTCGTATCCATTCTTTCCTTGAGGAACATCTGGGCTGTTTCCAGCATCTGGCTATCACAAACAAGGCTGCTATGAACACAGTGGAATAGGTACCCCTGTGGCATATTGGGACATCTTTTGGGTATATGCCCAAGAGTGGTCTAGCTAGGTCTTTCCAATTTTCTGAGAAACCTCCAGATTGATTTCCAGAGTCATTGTACCAGTTTGCAGTCTCACCAGCAATGGAGGAGTATTCTTTCTCCACATCCTCTCCAACTTGTGCTGACACAAGAGGCTTTCTTTTTGTTTGTTTGTTTGCTTTTTTGGTTTTTTTAATCTTAGCCATTCTGATTGGTGTAAGGTGGAATCTCAGGGTTGTTTTGATTTGCGTTTCCCTGATGAATAAAGACTTTGAACATTTTTTTAACTGATTCTCAGCCATTTGAGATTTCTGTGTTATGAATTCTGTGATTAGCTCTATACCCCATTTTTTGATTGGGTTGTTTTGTTTTTTGGAAGTTAGCATCTTGAGTTCTTTATATATTTTGAATAGTAGATCTCAAAGAAGTCAAGGTTGTAGATGATATGATAGCATACATAAACAAGCCCAAAAACTCTACCAGAGAACTTCTACAGCTGATAAACAACGTCAGCAAAGTGGCTGGCTATAAAATTAAATCAAATCAGTAACCTTCCTTTATACAAATGATAAATGGGATGAGAAAGAAAATAAGGAAACAACACCCTTCACAATAATCACAAATAATATAAAATATCTTGGGTAACTCCAACCAAACAAGTAATAGAACTGTATTGAGGGGCAGTGATCTGTGCAGGCAGTCTGGCACCCGGTTAAGCACAGGCAAACTCTGGGAGACCCTGGGGAATCTGCAAGGGACTGGAAACATTATGCCAAGGCTCCCAGTAGGCTTTTGGCTCCAGACCATGACCTAGGTAGAGGCGTGGCCACACAGCCCCAAGCCATCACCATGTTAAGGAGACACCTAGAGGCTTAGCCACGCCCCTTCCCAGTTACTATATCTGTCCCACCTCTCTGGGAGAGGCAGGGGTACAATTCCATTCATGCCACTCCCCACATGATGAAAATAGACTTCTTAGAATTATGGACTGTCTCTTCATCTGGACCTGCCGTGGAAAGCGAGGGATCCGGCCCTCGATTAATGAGCCGTGGCTAATCTCTTGCCAAGGAAATTCCAGCACACCCAGATGGTAACCATTCACCCAAGCCTAGGCAGCTAGCCCAGCGCCCAAAGCAGCAGGGACCCGGTCCGGCAGGAAGCCCAGCTATGCTCCAGCTAGCATGTCTGCGGCACCCTGTGGAGACTGCGGTCCCCTGGGCTAGAGAACCCACAGAGAAGGCTGCCATGTGTTCTTGGGAGTGGCCTCTTCCTCCACCCACAGGCAAGACCCAAAAAGGCTTCCACAGCCCCCACCTGCCCCCGTTGGACTGTGTGGGAAGGCTTGAGGCCACTTCCTGAGTGTCTGCTGTCCCACCCAGAGCCGCAGCACCCCAGGACAAACAAATGGGACTTCATTCCATCGCACCAGGATTGTCCCAACACTGTATGACAAGAACTTCATGTCTCTCAATAAAGAAATTGAAGCAGACCTCAGAAAAAGGAGAGGTCTCCCATGCTCATGGATTGGCAGAATGAACATAGTAAACATGGGCATCCTACCAAAACCAATGTACAGATTCAACACAATCCCCATCAAAATTTCAACTCTATTCTTCATGGACATGGAAAGAATAATTCTCAATTTCATATGAAAAAACAAAAAACCCAGGATAGCAAAAACAATTCTTCACAATAAAGGAACTTCTGGGGAATCACCATCCCTGACCTCAAGCTTTACTACAGAGCAATAGTGATAAAAACTGCATGGAATTGGTATAGAGAAAGACAGGTTAATCGATGGAATGGAATTGAAGATCCAGAAATAAAACCATACACTTATGGAAACTTGGTCCTTGACAAAGAAGCCAAACATATACAATGGAACAAAGAAAGCATCTTCAATAAATGGTGCTGGTATAACTGGCCATCAGTATGTAGAACAATGAAAACATATCTATATTTGTCACTTTGCACAAAGCTCAAATCCAAGTGGATCAAGACCTCAACATAAAACAAGATACACAGAATCGAATAGAATAGAAAGTGGGAAAGAATCTCAAGCTCATTGACCCGGGGTGGGGTGGGGGATTTCCTGAACAGAACTCCCATGGCTCAGACTCTAAGATCAGGAATTGATAAATGGGACTTCATGAAACTGAAAAACTTCTGAAAGGCAAAGGCCATAGTCAATATGACAAATCGACAACCTATAGATTGGGAAAAATCTTCACTGACCCCACATCCAATAGAATACACTTCCTTATTCTAGGCATTCATGCATCTTGGGAGTATGCCCAAAACCGTAGGGTCCATTAGAAAACAATTCCTGTACTTCATGGCTGCTATGCTTCCAAAGACGAACGTATTCTTTAAATAATAACTCATCTCCTAGAACTAGTACAATATATTATTTCTAAGGGATTTAAATTTTTACTACAGTATTATGGGAAAACTGGGACATTTTATGGATATAAAAGTGCATAAAGTGATGGAATTTGTCTTATTCCTTAGGGGAAGATAAAGATACCCTGTTATCCAAACAAATAAATAGCTTCATAGAATTTCCATAGAGAAGATGATGAGGTTATAATTGTAAGAACAAATCTTCTGAGACATTAAATAGCCCACAAAATCTAATTATTGATCATAACATTGTTTTCTTTATGGTACTTATAGAACAGGTAAGCAAAGTGCTACCATGCTGTATTAGTTTCCTTTGCTGCTGAAACAAATAGCCAAAAATTTTGTGTCTTAAAACAACACACACTGTACCCATCTAGACATCAGAAATCTCAAACTTGGGGGTTTTATTCTTATGTGTGCACTTATTTTACTGTTGGTAGGATGCTGGAAAGAAAAACTTACTCACATGCATGTCATCCTTGCATAGGGACCATGATAATCTCCTCTGAATGGTCCCATCTTTAGTAACATGCTGCTGAAATGAGAACATGTAAGTAAATATCAGATTATGTAAGGCAAGAATCCATTCTGGGAGTTTCTCTATGGAGAAGAGAAAAGTTATATAGACATATTAATTTTCTACATATTAATCCACAAAACCTATAGCAAACATTAAGTTTTTCTAATTGAAATTGATATAGCAGGTCATACACAAACAGAATCATGATATTATTAAGCTTGAAATTTTCAGATAAAAGAGAAAAAGAATGATCCTAAAGAGAAAGTTTATAGATGAACAGACACATAGACATATTCATACACACACACACACACACACACACGCATGCACACACTTTCTCTCATAACTGTATGTTTGGGCCTCCTTCTCTCAGAACAGACCACAGGATAACAGTCTAATTTCTTAGCATCATATGCTAAACACAATCACTACATTTTACTTAATCAAAGGCTCTACATATTTTATTTAAACATTTACATGTTTAATGAGTCTATTACACAGAGTTACCACAATATCTTGTTTGTTCATTCTTAACTTTTTATACCATTCACACTTGCAAGGTTTAAATAATCATATTCTTAAGAGCAGTTATCATGTTTTTGGTTGTAAGCCTAGCCTTTAACTGCTGAGCCATCTCTCCAGCCCATAACCATCCCTGACCTCAAGCTGTACTACAGAGGCATAGTTTTTAAAACTGCATAGTATTGGTACAGTGGCAGGTAGACAGATCAATGGAATAGAATTGAAGAACCGGAAATGAACCCACACATCTATGGTCACTTGATCTTTGACAAATGAGCTAAAACCATCCAGTGAAAAAAAGATAACATTTTCAACAAATAGTGCTGGTTGAACTGGAACTCAACATGTAGAACAATGCATATTGATCCATTCTTATTTCCCTGTACAAAGCTCAAGTCCAAATGGATCAAGGACTACCACATAAAACCAGATACCCTGATTCAAAAAGAAGAGGAAATGGGGGAAAGTCTTGAACACATGGGCACAGGGGAAAAGTTCCTGAACAGAACACCAATGACTTATACGCTAAGGTCAAGAATCGACAAATGGGACCCATAAAATTGCAAAGCTTCTGTAAGGCAAAGGATACTGTCAATAGGACAAAATGGCAACCAACAAATTGGGAAAAGATCTTTACCAATCTCACATCTGATAGATGGCTAATATCTAATACATACAAAGAACTCAAGAAGTTAGACTCCAGAGAATCAAATAACCCTATTAAAAAATGGGGAAGTGAGCTAACCTGAGAATTCTCAACTGAGGAAACTTGAATGGCTGAGAAGCACCTAACGAAATGTTCAACATCCTTAGTCATCAGGGAAATACAAATCAAAACAACTCTGAAATTCCACCTCACACCAGTCAGAATGGCTAAGATCAAAAACTCAGGTGACAGCAGATGTTGGCGAAGATGTGGAGAAAGAGGAACACTCCTTCATTGCTGGTGGGATTGTAAGCTGGTACAACCACTCTGGAAATCAGTCTGGGGGGTTCCTCAGAAAATTGGACATAATACTACCTGAGGACCCAGCTATACCACTCCTGGGCATATACCCAGAAGATTCTCCAACATGTAATAAGGGCACATGCTCCACTATGTTCATAGCAGCCATATTTATAGGAGTCAGAAGCTGGAAACAACCCAGATGTCCCTCAACAGAGGAATGGATACAGAAAACGAAGTACATTTACGCTATGGAATACTACTCAGCTATTAAAAACAATGACTTCATGACATTCACAGGCAAATGGATGGAATTTGAAAATATCATCTTGAGTGAGGTAACTCAGTCACAAAAGAACATACATGGTATGTACTCACTGGTATGTGGATATTAGCCCAAGTTCAGAATACCCAAGTTTCAATTTATAGACCATATGAAGCCTAAGAAGAAGGAAGACCAAAATGTGGATGTTTCAGTGCTTCTTAGAAGGGTGAACAAAATACTCACAGGAGGAAATATGGAGACAAGGTGTGGAGCAGAGACTGAAGGCAAGGCCATCCAGAGACTGCACCACCTGGGGATCCATTCCATATATAGCCACCAAACCTGGATATCATTGTGGATGCTGGGAAGTGCTTGCTGATGAAAGCCTGATATGGCTGTCTCCTGAGAGGCTCAGCCAGAGCCTGTCAAGTACAGAGGTGGATGCTCACAGCTGACCATTGGATTGAGCAGGGGGTCCCTGATGGAGAAGTTGGAGAAGGGACCGAAGGAGCTAAGGGTGTTTGCAGACCCACAGATGGAGAAACAGTAATAACAGGACAGGTCAGACCCCTCCTGGAGCTACTGGGGACTGGACCACCAACCAAAGAATGCACATGGAGGGACCCATGGTGCTGGCCTCATATGTGGCAAAGAAAGGCCTTGTTGGCCATCAGTGGGAGGAGAGGCCCTTGGGCCTGACAGTGTTTGATACCCCAGTGTAGGGGAATGCCAGGGCAGGAAGATGGGAGGGGGTGGGTGAGTGGAGGAGCATCCTCATTGAGGCAGGGGAGGGGGATGGGATAGGGGCTTCTGAAGGGGAGACCTGGAAAGGGGAAAGCACTTTAAATGTAAATAAAGAAAATATCCAATTTTTAAAAAGAAGAAGAAAAAAAGAAAACAGGTAGGGAAGAAATACATTGTGAAATAATTTTATTAGTGTCCATCAGTAAAAATGGGCAAAGAATGGGATTAAATGATGCCACGATTGTGATAATTGCCCCCAAACTTGGTATTCTTTCATGTTTACAAAAGCTATCATAAATGGTGGCCAACTTGTTCAACAAGTAAAAGAACACAAAGCAGTTCACAAGCAAAAACAACAACAAAAAAAGAGCAGTTATTAAAAATTATAAAGTTGCCAGGCAGTGGTGGTGCATGCCTTTAATCCCAGCACTTGGGAGGCAGAGGCAGGTGGATTTCTGAATTCCAGGCCACCCTGGTCTACAGAGTGAGTTCCAGGACAGCCAGGGCTACACAGAGAAACCCTGTCTCAAAAAACCAAAAAAAAAAAAAAAAAAAATTATAAAGTTGTGGAGATGGCTCAGTCAATAAAAGCTAGTCAAAGAAACCTGAGGATCTAAGCCCCATCTGTAGCATTCATGTAAATGACAGGACAGCTGGTATGCGTTAGAATTCTTGACTTTGGAGATAAGCAGATCCCAGGGCCTTGCTGGCCAGCCAGGCTAACTGAACAAGCAAGCTGCAGGCTCAGAGATTGTGACTCAAAAAAGTAAGATGGAAAATGAGTGATGGACCAACTTTACCCACACACAGAGACATGCAAATGAACACATAGGCACATGTACATACACACACACACATATGTATACACAAGGACAAGAAGAAACAAGTAAGGCAGAGGGTTAAATTATCTCTAACAGGCCTAAGTTTGATAACCTAAAGTTTATACTTTTCTAGATAATTTTGTGTTTAAAAAATATGATCACATCCTGCTTTATAGAATTTATAGAATTATAGAATTGCACATGAAACTGGAATCTTCAGTGCTATCTTTTTTTTTTCCCCAGTGCTATCTTAATTCTTGTATTTTTCTGTCAAGGAAACGTGGTTCAGAAGGAACAACATATTTCATCAGCATCCAGATGCCAGTCTGTTGAGGCTGAAGTTAGAAGCCAGGTCTCTGGCACCAACCTTCTCTTACACCTTCATAATAATGACACCTTGAGGCTATGCTATGTGCTGACCACGTCAAAAGCATTGAATCCTTTGTATTTCCCAACCCTTCCAGAAGCCAGATTTTATCAGCAATCCTGTTTTATAGGCAAGGAAAATACAGTGCAGACAGTTAAAATATCCTCAGTGAGACTGAATGCTGAGCAGATGGTTAAGCTGAGTTTAGCAGTAATGCTGGCCCTGCAAGCCAGACCGCTACTCTATGTAGAAACACCCACACAAGTACAAGAGCTGCCTGCACTTGTACCTACACCCTCCTGAAAACCAGTAGTAACAAATCGTTCCATATCCTATTTCTGAAATACACTCAGATTACACTCAGATTAGCTCTTTCAGGATATTCAGTATCCACTTCTTGATTGTTGACCCTCTGTGATTTTATCTAGACCTAAAAATCAAACTTATCCACCAGTAGGAATCAATATTTCAATTAGGATGGGGAGCATGAAAGTAATGCACCTGCAGCACCTGCAGCAGCTTTGCCTTACTCACGCACTGCATCTTTCATAGTAATTTGGGTCTTTGAAAATCTCAAAATCATTGTCTCAGTAATACTGTTTTTCCCAGCATTTATGATGACTGGCAAATCCATGTCACCAGGAAAACTTTGCAAAGTTTGTAATTGACATACCAGTGTTAAGGGGAAAACTCAGAGTGGTTCAAGTTAATCTTAAATGACAAGAAATTTCTCCAGAAAAAGAGAAAAGTTCTGAAGCTAAAGCACATCTCCCAGTATCCATTTATGTTTCTGTCTTCTGAGTGGTTTCGTCGGAACAGGAAGAGCACTTTAGAGACAGACATCTGTTGTCATTTGCTCTCATCCTTCCAACAGCTTTGTGAGGGAACTGCTATTGTCACATGTCCCACTTTATTAAGGGAAGGGGCAGGCACAGGGGGTTGTTTTTGGTGCAGATTTGAGATCAGGTGCCTGTGACATACAGGTTCATTCTACCCTAACAAAGTAAACATGAGACGCACCTCCACAGGGATGCTTCCCATCTCTTCAAATTTTTAATAGCATATGTGTAAGTCCTGCTATCCTGATTTCAATTTTGAAAGCAGCAACAACAACAATAAAAACAAACGAACAGTTTAGCTTCAAAAAGCTTGACACAGCATGGAGGTAGTGAGGAAAAGGGAGAACACATGAGAAACATGATTAAAAATACAAAGAAATTCACAGACAAACCCTAGACAGAGCCAAAAAAACAGCTTTAATCTCAAAATCACTAACAAAAAATAATTTTCAATTTTTGATTAGTTCCCAGGAAATGTATTGTGATTGTATTCCACCTCCCTCCCCCCATCTCTTCCAGGACCCACCCTCCTTCCTTCCCATCAAACTATGTATTCTCTTTTTGCCCCTCCCCCCATTGATACCAATTCCTGTTGCCCAAATGCTCTAATGTGGGTGGCCTTCCACTCGAGCATGGTTCAAAAGGTCAGATTAAAGAATCATGTCAATTTGTCAGAATCCTTTTATGGTGTCCTCAGAAACAGAAATTCATCTGTGGTGACCATGACAACAAACTTTCTTTCATCTAGGCCTTTCCCACCATACTGTGTTCACATCAAAGAGAAAGTAGAAAGGCTACAGGGTCTTTATGCTCTGAAAGGTACTCTTGGGATAAATTGCTTTGCATTCTTAATTACATACATTAATTGATTATGGTAGACTTTCTTAGCTAACCATTGTTAAAGATTACCATACTCAGTTGTCTAATATCTTTATGGAAACAGCCTAAGGACAGAGTTTAAATCAATAGCACTCATGTTAAAAAGAAATATTGTTGGCCATTGAGGCACATTCCTGGAGTCACAATATTGGAGAACAAAGACACAAAGAACTCTGGAGTTTGCTGGCCAGCTAGTCTTACCAAATCAGAAAATTCTGGGTTCAGTGTGAGACCATCTCAGAAAAGAAGTCAGAACATGGTTATCAAAGAAAATACCTAACTATAACCTCCGGCCTTCCTATGCGTATTCACTGACAGGGAAAATTTCCTTCCTTTTTACTGTTTGAGAATGTCGTGCACATGTATAATATAAACATGTAGAGTTGGATTTGATCCAATCCGATTACCTCCCCTACAATTCCTTCTCCACCCCCTCCCCACCTGTTGCTTTTTCCTCATAACTTCATGGGCTTTGTTCTTTAAAACCCACAGAGTCCACTGTGTCTGTACATGCATAGGTTTAGGACCATCTAAACCTTCCAGAGCATAGGTTAGCTTCTCATACCCTTAATCCTTGACAAAAACTGAATTGCCCCCTCTAATGTTTATCAAACAACAAAAGCTTGGGGAACCACTTATAAAGAATTATACCAACTACTCAAACATATTTTCCAATAATTCTATTATTTCTAGACTTTTCATAACATCTTATGACTATATTAAAAGATTTAGTTACAATGCTATTCCTCTGAGGGTTATTTTCAATGTCTAAAAATGAAAGATTAATTTAATCATTCAAATTAAGCTTACATATGACCGTAACATAAGATCAGTGAGAACCACAGGCGACAAGGGAGTACACTTGGATTGGTGGTGTAGCTCAATAGTAGTCCACATGTTTAGTGGATGGAAGCCCTGGGTTTAAATGTTAGCACCACATATACACAAAAGAATCCACTTGATTCCCTGTGTGTGAATACACACACACACACACATACACACACACACACACATACACACACACACACACA
>JADRCH010000267.1:1799440-1920041 GCA_019843965.1 Rhynchomys soricoides
ACACACACACATACACACACACACACACATACACACACACACACACACCAAGGAATGCAATGAAAAGACAGGTATTTTCATTTTTTTCTTAATATGTATTTTCTATTGCTTCCCACACCAACATTTTGTAATAAGCAATGCTTTTTACTTTTTCTAGTTTGTGTGTAAGAAATTCAAAAGTACAGAGACAATAAATGAAGTATCTCACAAGAAGAGGAAAAGGAGGAATGGTAGGAGAAATTATTTCCAGGAGGAGGAATCAAAAATAATTGCTTAAAGCAGCAAAAGAGGAAGGACGGGAAGTGTTCAACTGCACCAGAGCAAAGTGATGAACGCTTAGTAGTCTATTCTCAGTATAGACTACTGAGACAAGGCAGAATTAGATGGTGAGAAAAAGTAAAACTTAGTAATTACTTGGCTTCTTTGAGGCACCACAGTCTGAGCAAAAAGACAGAACTGGGCTGTAATGAGGCCATTGAAGTCTGGAATAATTGAGAAGAATATGACAATACTCCCATTTACACCTCCTAGGGATTGGCCTACACAATGACACTGTCACCACTTGTAGGAGGACTTCTTCCACCTGCCACAGGAATCTACAATACCCTGTGCTACCTTGTAACATCATGATTCATTGCTTACTATTCAGTAGAGGGTCAGATGTTTGGACACAAGCATTATTGTCTGTTCACCATTGACACCACAGAGCCCACTGGAACACAGAATCCTCAATAAATGTGTGTTTTATTAGTTACTTAACTACAAATTAAGGTAATGAGAAACCTTGCAAATTAGATTATACAGCTTTTAATTGTCATTTGTGCCTTGGAAAAACTTTGACAATTCAATGGGTATTAATAAAGCAGGTAAGAGAGCTCCAGCCAGGTGGCTCCCTTGTGGGAAGAGGACCCCTGGTGAAAGTGATTGGCAATTTCATAAAGAAAATTTTAATAATCATGGAAGATTTAAAAAACCCCAAAGACAGATATCAAACAGTCGACTGACTTTCATAAGAGGAAAATATTCAGCAAATCATCCACTGATATTTTGTTGGTGATCTCAAGTTAGAGTCTAAACTGAATAAAGTGCTCTGAGTACTTCAGAAAGTATGTTTAATCAATATGGACCATCCTATGTTTGTCTAGAAATATTCTTGCCTAACCAGCCAGATTTTCTTCATGGCTCCCATCAAAAGACATGCTAGACTGTGTCTAGAAACCTGATTTCTGGGTGGGTTGTTTCACACTTAAGAATCTTGATAAAAGTAATTTAAACAAATTACCTATAAATAGAGTTTGTAAAACCATTTCCTGATGGCACTTTGTATGTTTTCTTTTTTATATTAATTCATGTTCTTCTATCTTAGGGTGTGTATTTCTTCTTGCCTACTGGTCTACCAACTCTTTTTGAATAAAGTGTCCTGGTGTCCCATATTTAGTTATAAGGACGTGAGAATGATATTTAATATGATCGACTGGGGCAATGGGGAAAGAAAGCTTTTACTTGCCAATCATGTCTTAGAAAAACTTTGATGGATCAGGGGTGGTAATAAAGCAGGTAGGAGAGCTCCAGCCAAATGGCTCCCTGGTGGGGAAAGTGGTGAAAAGTGATTGGCAATTGCATTCACAGAACAAAAGACCCAGCCATCACAAGTCCCAAACCCAGCTGCAGGGTTTGGCAAGACAGAAGATCTCCCCTTGTGGGACAGGTCAGCAGTGGAGGAATTATATATTGTATCTTTCCATGGCTCAGAGCCCTATGTCCAGGTGCCGTCTTAAGATGGACCCTATTGGTTAAAACATAGCCACCCTGGCATCATACAGACCTCACTCTGGCTTCTCATTATCCATAAAAGATACATACAGAGTACACTATAAAAGAGTGAGTTAATTCCTGACTGAAGCAGGGCATTCTTAAGGGTAAAAGTTGACCATGGTCAAAGAGACCATTGCAAAACTGAATTGCTCAAAAGAGAAAGTGTACCAAAGGCAGAGAGACTACAGGATCAACTAAATATACATTTTCAGCAGGCTTTGTACATTTCTAAATCCTGTGGAAGAGTTTTTCTGTGGGACTTGTTTAGGGTTGTTTTATTTTGTTCTGTCCAAGTAGATAATGGTCCCATTTCTACCAACTTTTGCAGAAGGGGCAATGGTGTACCATGCTCTGTATTAGAAAATTTTCTTCTAAATAATAATTTCATAAGGCATAGGAACCAGGTTTACATAGTTTTAAACTAGTGACCTACAGTCACTAGTTGAAGATATCATACATTCTCCTAGGGACAGAGATATGACTCGGGTGCTATTTTCTGGTCCAGCAATAGAATTCTATAGTTCTAAATCTTGGTTTTATATGCTGTTGATTATAAGGAAGATGTCCAGTCCTACTCTTCTTGAAGCTTGCCAGTATCTAACTAGGTACCTAACACCAAGAGCTTGCAAACAGGAAAGAATCATTAGGCAGAGATCCCAAAAGCAACATTCTGAAGTCTAGTCTAAGAGGCAGCCATGGGTGGCAGGGGTGGAGGGTTTGAAAACTGAATATTGACAAACTTAATAGTGCCTAGGAGAAGAAGTTTAGCTCAAGCAGTGACTCTCAAAGGACGGTAGCCCTTCCTCTGGAGCTAGGAGCTGACCTCATTGTCTAAAGTAACTTTGGAGTTTGGTAGGATGAACCTAAGGGCTACAGGTAGATTAATCTCTAGAGGTAAATTTCTTCCAGGTGGTTTACTGCTGTAGAAACAGAACTCTGATACTGTGCTGGACTATTTGGCATTTATAGCAATATCCATACATCTGATGTTTTAATGCATAGTAAGTTCTAAAAAGTTGGAGACAGGATGACCTGGACAGATCTCAGTGGTTGCATAGTACTTGCCAAAGCACTAAAGAGATATCACACACCAATCTAGTGCAAGGTCAGTACTAGTATACACCACAGAAAATACTGTAGTATGTAAGTTCAAGACTCCCTGACCCTCTCTCATCTACACTACAGAATCTAAATTGAGAAGACACAGAGGTTGAATAAAGTTAAAGAGCCTCAGCACAGCAAAGTAAAAATTTGCCAAGTGAAGATATAACCGAGAGAATTGGGGAAAAAATCCAGCTGTACATCTGACAAAAGATTAATAACTAGATTCTAAAAGTAAAATCCAGAAGTTAAATATAAAAGAATTAAATCAACAAATGAGTAAATGAGAAAGCTATGGAACAAAAAGAAGTAGCATCCCCAAATGAATAGACAGCAAGAAATAATCAAACTCAGGGCTAGAACCAATAAAATAGAAACAAGCAAGCAAACAAAAAACAATACAAAAAAATCAATTAAACAAAATGTTTGTTCTTTGAGAAAATCAATAATATTGACAATCCTTTAGCCAAATTAAATGAACTGCAGAGAGAGAATACACAAATTAACAAAATTTGAAAAGGGAACATAACAACAGACACTGAGGAGATTCAGAGAATCATGAGACCATACATATTTAAAAAAAACACATAATTGGGAAATCTAAAAGAAATGGATAATTTTCTTCAAAGATACTACCTACCAAATTTAAATCAAGATTAGATAAATGATTTAAACAAACCTATAACCTCTAGTGAAATAGAAGCAATCATTAAAAGTCTCCTAACCAAAGAAATTGCCAGGCTATATGGTTTTAGTGAAGAATTCTACCAGACTATTAAAAAAAAGAGTTAACTCCAATACTTATTAAAATATTCCACAAAATGGAAAGAGAAGGAACAAGCCACAGTTACTCTGATACCTAAACCACATTAAAAATCCAGCAAAGAGAATTACAGACCAATTGCCCTTGTAGCTATATATGCAAAGATTCCCAGTGAAGTACTTGCAAACTGAATCCCAAAGCATATCAACAAAGTCTTCCACATGATCAAGTATGATCTCAGAGATGCAGACATGGATTAACATAGATAAATCGATAAATGTAAACCACCATATAAATAGACTGAAAGACCTAGTCCACATAATCATCTCATTAGATAGAGAAAAGGTCTTTCATGAAATCCAATACCCCTTCATTGGAAAAGTCCTAGAGAGATTAAAGATACAAGGGACATACCTAAACATAATAATGGCTGTTTACATCAAGCCTATAGGCAATAGCAAATTAAGTGGAGAGAAACTCAAAAGCAATTCCACTAAAATCATGAATAATACAAGGTGTTTACTCTCTCTATGACAATTGAATATAGTACTTGAATTCTTAGCTAGAGCATAAGACAACTGAAGTAGACCAAGGGGAAAAATTGGAAAAGAAAAGGTCAAAATATCATTATTTGCAAATTATATGATAATATAAAAAAGTGACCCTAAAAATTCCACCAGAAAACTCTTATAGCTAATAAATACTTTCAAAGGTTTCGAAGTGGCAGGATACAAAATTAACACACGAAAATCAGTAGCCTTCCTATATATAATAGACCAATGGACTGGGAAAGAAACTGTGGAAACAACACCTTTCACAATAGCTTAAAAAAAAAAGTAAACTATCAGACACAGGGACTGAGGAGAAGTCAGGAGGTAAGAGCCTGCCTGCTTCCAACTGTGGCCAGAGAACCCCGCCTGGCCCACCAAGCCTCTATATACAAGCAGCACAGGGAGAAAGCTACCCACCCACTTGTGCTGAGGAGCCAGCAGAAGGTGGGCTCCAGACACAGGGACTGAAGAACAGCTAGAAAAGAGAACTGGTCTCCCAGGAATATTGACATCTGAGCTTGAAGAAAAGACAAGCCACAGTCAGAGAGAGAAAGACCAGCTAACACCAGAGATAACCAGATGGCGAAAGGCAAGGGCAAGAACACAAGGAACAGAAACCAAGACAACTTGGCTTCATCAGAACCCAGCTCTTCTACCACAGCCAGCCCTGGATACGCCAACACACCAGAAAAGGAAGACTCAGACTTAAAATCACTTATCAAGAGGAAGATAGAAGTTTTTAAGAAGGAAATAAATAACTCCCTTAAAGAAATACAAAAGAACACAGGTAAACAACTGGAAGCCCTTAAAGAGGACACACAAAAATCCCTTGAAGAATTACAGGAAAACACAATCAAACGGGCAGAATTACAGGAAAACACAATCAAACAAATGAACAAAACCATTCAGGAATTAAAACCAGAAATAGAAACAATAAAGAAGTCACAAAGAGAGACAACCCTGGGGTTAGAGAACATAGGAAAAAAATCAGTAGTCATAGATGCAAGCAATATCAACAGAATACAAGAGATAGAAGAGAGAATCTCAGGTGCAGAAGATACCATAGAAAACATGGACACAGCAGTTAAAGAAAACACAAAATGCAAAAAGCTCCTAAACCAAAACATCCAAGATATCCAGGATGCAATGAGAAGACAGAACCTGAGGATAATAGGTATAGAAGAGAGTGAAGACTCCCAACATAAAGGACCAGTAAATATCTTCAACAAAATTATAGAAGAAAATTTCCCTAACCTAAAGAAAGAGATGAACATAAATATACAAGAAGCCTACAGAACGCCAAATAGACTGGACCAGAAAAGAAATTCCTCTCTTCACATTATAGTCAAAACACCAAATACACAAAACAAGGAACGAATATTAAAAGCAGTAAGAGAAAGGGGGCAAGTAACATATAAAGGCAGACCTATCAGAATTACACCAGACTTCTCACCAGAGATTATGAAAGCTAGAAGATCCTGGGCAGATCTCGTACAGACTCTAAAAGAACACAAATGCCAGCCCAGGCTGCTATACCCAGCAAAACTCTCAATAATCATAGAGGGTGAAACCAAAATATTCTACGACAAATTCAAATTTGCACAGTATGTTTCCACAAACCCAGCCCTACAGAGAATAATACATGGGAAATGCCAACTCAAGGAGGGAAACTACACTCAAGAAAAAGGAAAAAAGTAATCTTTCAACAAACTCAAAAGAAGATAGCCACACAAACAATATAAACAACATCAAAAATAACAGGAAATAACAATCATATTCTTTAATATCTCTTAACATCAATGGTCTCAACTCCCAAATAAAAAGACATAGACTGACAGACTGGATCCATAAACAGGACTCAGCATTTTGCTGTATCCAGGAAATGCACCTCCGTGTTAAAGACAAACACTACCTCAGAGTAAACAGCTGCAAAACAATTTTCCAAGCAAATGGCCCCAAGAAACAGGCGGGAGTAGCCATTCTAATATCAGATAAGATTGACTTTCAACCAAAATTCATCAAAAAGGATGAGGAAGGACACTTCTTACTCATCAAAGGAAAACTCTACCAAGAAGAACTCTCAATTCTGAACATCTATGCCCCGAATGCACGAGCTCCCACTTTCATAAAAGAAACTCTACTAAAGCTCAAAGCACACATTGCACCTCACACAATAATAGTAGGAGACTTCAACACCCCACTATCAACAATGGACAGATCTTGGAAACATAAACTAAACAGAGACACATTGAAACTAACAGATGCTATGAACCAAATGGGTTTAACAGATATCTATAAAACATTTCATCCTGCATCCAAAGAATATACCTTCTTCTCAGCACCTCATGGTACTTTCTCCAAAATTGATCATATAATTGGTCACAAAACAAACCTCAACAGATATAGGAAGATTGAAATAATCCCATGCCTCCTATCAGATCACTACAGAACAAGGCTGGTCTTCAATGACAACAACAACAGAAAGCCCACATACACATGGAAGCTGAACAATGCTCTGCTTAATGATAACTTGGTCAAGGAAGAGATAAAGAAGGAAATTAAAGACTTCCTAGAATTCAATGAAAATGAAAGTACAACTTACCCAAACCTATGGGACACAATGAAAGCAGTGTTAAGAGGAAAACTCATAGCTCTGAATGCCTCCAAAAAGAAACTGGAGAGAGCATACATTAACAGCTTAACAGCACATCTGAAAGTTCTAGAACAAGAAGAAGGTAATACTCCCAAGAGGAGTAGAAGGCAGGAAATAATCAAATTAAGGGCGGAAATCAACCAAGTGGAAACTAAAAGAACTATACAAAGAATCAACAAAACCAAGAGCTGGTTCTTTGAGAAAATCAACAAGATAGATAAACCCTCAGCCAGACTAACCAGAGGGCACAGAGACAGTATCCAAATTAACAAAATTAGAAATGAAAATGGAGATATAACAACAGACTCTGAGGAAATTAAAAAAATCATCAGATCCTACTACAAAAGCCTATATGAAACAAAATTGGAAAATCTGGAGGAAATGGACAAGTTTCTAGACAGATACCAATTAACAAATTTAAATCAGGATCAGATAAACCATCTAAACAGTCCCATAACCCCTAAAGAAATAGAAGCAGTCATTAAGTCTCCCAACCAAAAAAAGCCCAGGACCAAATGGGTTCAGTGCAGAATTCTATCATACCTTCAAAGAAGACCTAATACCACTACTCTTCAAGCTTTTCCATAAAATAGAAATGGAAGGAACACTACCCAATTCATTCTATGAGGCCACAGTTACACTGATACCAAAGCCCCACAAAGACCCAACAATGAAAGAAAACTTCAGACCAATTTCCCTTATGAATATCGATGCAAAAATACTCAATAAAATTCTTGCAAACCGAATCCAAGAACATATCAAAACGATCATTCACCATGATCAAGTAGGCTTCATCCCAGGGATGCAGGGATGTTTCAATACCTGGAAATCCATCAATGTAATCCACTACATAAACAAACTCAAAGAAAAAAGCCACATGGTCATCTCGTTAGATGCTGAAAAAACATTTGACAAAATTCAACATCCCTTCGTGATAAAGTCTTGGAAAGATCAGGAATTCAAGGAGCATACCTAAACATAGTAAAAGCAATATACAGCAAACCAGTGGCCAACATCAAACTAAATGGAGAGAAACTCAAAGCAATACCACTAAAATCAGGGACTAGACAAGGCTGCCCTCTCTCTCCCTACCTATTCAATATAGTACTTGAAGTTCTAGCTAGAGCAATCAGGCAATAAAAGGAAGTCAAAGGGATACAAATTTGAAAGGAAGAAATCAAAATATCACTATTTGCAGACGATATGATGGTATACTTAAGTGACCCAAAAAACTCCACCAGAGATCTGGTACAGCTGATAAACAACTTCAGCAAAGTAGCTGGATACAAAATTAACTCAAGCAAATCAGTAGCCTTCCTATACTCGAAGGATAAACAGGGTGAGAAAGAAATTAGGGAAATAACACCTTTCACAATTGTCACAAACTATATAAAATATCTTAGTGTGACTCTAACCAAACAAGTGTAAGATCTATATGACAAGAACTTCAAGTCTCTGAAGAGAGAAATCGAAGAAGACCTCAGAAGATGGAAAGATCTCCCAGGCTCATGGATCAGCAGGATTAACATAGTTAAAATGGCCATCCTGCTGAAAGCAATATACAGATTCAATGCTATTCCCATCAAAATCCCAACTCAATTCTTCATAGACCTAGAAAGAGCAATTCTCAAATTCATATGGAATAACAAAAATCCCAGGATAGCAAAAACTATCCTCAACAATAAAAGGTCTTCTGGGGGAATCAGCCTCCCTGACCTCAAGCTGTACTACAGAGCAGTAGTGATAAAAACTGCATGGTATTGGTACAGCGACAGGCAGGTAGATCAATGGAATAGAATTGAAGACCCAGAAATGAACCCACACACATATGGTCACTTGATCTTCGACAAAAGAGCTAAAACCATAGAGTGGAAAAAAGACAGCATCTTAAACAAATGGTGCTGGATCAACTGGCGGTCTACATGTAGAAGATCGTGAATTGATCTATTCCTATCTCCCTGTACAAAGCTCAAGTCCAAGTGAATCAAGGACCTTCACATAAAACCAGATACACTGAATCTAATAGAAGAGAAAGTTGGGAAGAGTCTCGAACACTTGGGCACAGGGGAAATGTTCTTGAACAGAACACCAATGGCTTGTGCTCTAAGATCAAGAATTGACAGATGGGACCTCATAAAATTATAAAGCTTCTGTAAGGCAAAGGACACTGTAAATAGGGTAAAATGGCAACCTACAGATTGGGAAAAGATCTTTACCAATCCTACATCTGATAGGGGGCTAATATCCAATGTATACGAAGAACTCCAGAAGCTAGACTCCACACATCCAAATAACCCTATCAAAAAATGGGGAAGTGAGCTAAACAGAGAATTCTCAACTGAGGAAATTCGAAGGGCTGAGAAGCACCTAAAGAAATGTTCAACATCCTTAGTGATCAGAGAAATGAAAATCAAAACAACCCTGAGATTCCACCTCACACCAGTCAGAATGGCTAAGATCAAAAACTCGGGTGACAGCAGATGTTGGTGAGGATGTGGAGAAAGAGAACACTCCTCCATTGCTGGTGGGAATGCAAATTGATACAACCTCTCTGGAAATCAGTTTGGCGGACCCTCAGAAAAATGAATATAATACTACCTGAGGACCCAGCTATTCCACTCCTGGGAATATACCCAGAAGATGCTCCAACATGTAATAAAGACACATGTTCCACTATGTTCATAGCAGCCATATTTATAATAGCCAGAAGCTGAAACAACCCAGATGTCCCTCCACACAGGAATGGATACAGAAAATGTGGTACATTACACAATGGATTACTACTTAGCTATTAAAAACAATCACTTAATGAAATTCATAGACAAATGGATGGATCTTGAAAATATCATCCTGAGCGAAGTATCGCAGTCACAAAAGGATGAACATGGTATGTACTCACTGTTAAGTGGATATTAGCCCAAAAGTTTGAAATACCCAAGAGTCACTTCGCAGCAACAGTAGTACTAAGTGTGAGTTCCCAGAAGGAGGGCTTGGAGAAAGGACTGAGGGAGCTGAGGGAGTGTGCAGCCCCAGGGAGTTAGCAACATTGACAACTGGCCTGACCCCCAGATACTTCTGGAGACTGATCCACCAACTAAAGAATACACATGGAGGGACCCATGGTGCTGGCCACAAATGCGGCAGAAGAGGGTCTTGTTATACGTCAGGGGGACGAGAGAGGCCCTTGGGCCTGAGGGTGTTAGATACCCCAGTATAGGAGAATGACAAGGAGGGAAGATGAGAGTGGGTAGGTGGGTGGGAGGGTGGGTTGGAGAATATCCCCATAGTGGCAGGGGGAGGGCGGAGGGAATGGGGAGATTCCAAAGGGGAGATCTGAAAAGGGGGAAACATTTGAAATGTAAATAAAATATGAAAATAAAATTTAAAAAATGTCAAATATCTTATGGTAACACCAAGCAAGTGAAAGATTGCTATTGTAAAAACTTTAAGACATTTGAGAAAAGGAATAGATATCAGAAAATGGCTTCCATTTGAGATTTTTAATTGGATTCTTGAATATAGAAACATTTGTGTCCATCCACTTGTACATATTTCTTGTACTTTTTCTTTGGCTCTATTTCTTGCTCAGTTGTTTGGACATATTCTGAATTTTTGTTTTGTTTTGTTTTTTATTTCTCATATTTATTTTATTCCTTCAATGCTGTATGTTTTCTTTAAAAGAAAAAAAAAACCTTTTTTCGGTTCTTTTTCAACTTCGCATCATGCAACCCAATCCCATTCATCTTCCTTGCCCCTCATACCTTCACTTTACACTTGCAATCACCACCACCACCACTAGGAGGAAAATTTCATTATAGAAGCTATAATATGTCATGATGTGTCCTTTGCAAACACTTCTTTGCTAGCAAACGTTCATTGCAATGACGTGTTGGTCTGGTTCGAGGCCTCTGGCTTCTGCTACTCCAGCAATACTGGAACCTCACCGCTGTTCCTTTTAGATATCCTGTTGTTGACATGTGTTGTGGAGATCCTGTTAGTTTTGAATCTGTAGGATTGGCTCCTTGGTGTACTCTAGCAGTTCAATGGAGTAGATCTTGGTTTGGGCCAATTCAAAGCCCTGTATCTGGGCCTAAGAGGTATTTGAGATGGTCAGCCCATAAGCTTCCCACTCCAACACCCTTATGACCAGCTTACCAGCAAACCTGCGACCACAATCAACTCTACCCTGCTGCCCAAGAAAGGTACAAGGTCCAATCTCCTGAGTTTTGCAACAGGTAAGGGACATGACCAGTTCTCCCACTCTCATGACCCTGGAGTCAGTTCTCCTACTTGTCATAGATGGCAAGAAATGAAGGAGGGGAGGAAAGCATCTCTTCTGTGTCTGAGCCACCACCCAGCATACAAGAAGCAGGGCCAGCTCACCACAACCTGCACATCTAGGTGCAGCTCTACTGTGCTACCCAGGTGAGGTGCAGGGCCCATTCTCCAGAGCACTGTGGCTGATGAGGGGTAGGGACAGTTCTTCTGCTCTCATGACACCAGGACCAGATCTCCCGGCTGCTATAGGCGGTAAGGGCACAGGGGCAAGGAAGATATATCTCCCTCATTCACACCACCTTAGAGATTCAAGTGGTAGAGCCATCTCTCCCATGCTTATATCCTAGGGGTTCACTCATCCCCAAATCCTGCAATGTGTGGCTTGCTCTTCTGAGTACTGTAGCTGGCTTAGGATGTCATCTATCCTTCCCCCAGGGACAGCTCTCCACAATGCCCAGGTGAGGGCTGGGGCCAGCTCTGCACAGCCCTCAGACATCAACATGTTCCTGGGCTGCAGCCTAAACTAGAGATGTCTGCTTGTCCTTTGGTGGTAACAGACACTTGCTACTGCAGGGCTATGGACCCAGACATGGTCCTTGGCGGCAGCAAAGCCCAAGACCCCACCATAGTCCCAAGCGGCATCATCAGCTACGCACATCAGGCTATTTCTCCCCTACCCTCGAGTCTCCAGCCCGCCTCTCTTCATCTTGCTCACACCCTCTTGCTTCTCTTCCTCTTCCATTTCCCTGACACTGACTTGCTCCTCTTTGTGGCCCTGGGCTTTCTAAGTGTCTGAGATCATCTCAGGAGTGATCTCAGGAGTGTTATGCCATATCCATGCATTACGGCACTGGGCAGGGGTCATCATGGTCTTGGTCTGGTGTCCCTAGGTCTAAGCAGTGCCAGACTAGTGGCTATCTCAGGCTAGCTTCCTGTCTGGTCCCAGTGGTGCCTGTCTAGTGCTTGCCTAGCCTGCCCAAGTGGCCCCTTTCAAAGGTTGTCTGTCTCAGACTCACTCCTGCCCTGGGCATAAAGTCCAAAGTGGGGTTCTTCTGGTCTCTGGCTTGCTTCCCACCTGGGAGTCTGTCCAGGCCTGCTTCTTTTCTGGGAATGTTAGGCTACTAATCATTCAGATGTTCATAGGTCAGAACACTGAGTGTAGACATACCATCTCTCTTCTCTGCCACCTTCTGATATACATGTAACACACAGCAAAACACCTGCAATGCACCTGACCCTTTAGGGACAGGTGTCTGTCTGTTTTGTAAGACATAAATGGTATGTAATTGGATGAAGAAGAAGTGGGGGAAAAAACTTGGGAGAGTAGGTGAAGCAAAAATCTTAATTAGAATATACTGTACTGAAAAAATTGTTTTCAATAAAAGAACAAATGTAAATGGGCAAATGAATGATAGACAGGTTTCCAAGAATAAGTACAATTGTCTAATAAACATTTGAAAAAGCTGTTCAAAATATTTGACCATAAGAAAATAGAAAGTAAACATACTTTGAGATTCCATTTTTTTCGTCACAACTGCCGTCATCAAGAAAGCAAACAACTAACCTTGGTGAGCATGTGGGAAAGAGAAGCCTTGTATACTGCAAACAGGAGGCAATAAGAACTAGAAGAGCTGCTATGGAGATCAGTTAGGAGCTTCCTTAAAAATATAAAAACAGAATGCCCATATGATCTCTCTATATCACTGCTGGGTATACCTATTAGAGCATAACAGAAATACTTGCACATTCGTGTTTAATACTGAATTATTTGCAACAGCCAAGATATAAAACTAGCCAAGATGCATATCTACTGATGCAGGTAAAGGAAAATAAATAAAACTATGGAATTTTAATCACCTATAAAGAAAGTGAATTTAGCTCATTTGTAGGAAAATTAGTAGAAATAGAGATCATCATGTTTAGTAAAATTAGTCAGTTTATAAAGGTAAATGCCATGTTCTCTCTGATATGCTGACCTATATGGAAATCTAAATATACATAAATGTGTGTTTTTGTGTGATGTGAAAGTAAAAAGAAACTCTAATAGAGAGGAGTAAACTTAGAAGAAGAGCAAAGAGAAGCAAGAGATAGTAGTGGCAAAGAAAAATAAAATACTACATAATTTCTCCCATATATGTAAGGTAAATTTAAATATATGTTATGTATTTCATGTCAGTTATATGTACATACATACACACACACACACACAAGGAAAGAACAAGCGGCATTAAGGTCAGGAACAGGAGTAGGAGTGTTACAAATATGATCAGGATACAAAACATCTTAATGTATATGAAATAATAAAATGTGTGAAAATGCCATAATGAATGTTTTGTATGCTAACATTAATTTTAAAAACTTTAAAAAATAGATTAAAAACTATTTACAAACCTAATAGTTTCATAAACCTGTATGATGTTTTATTAAGGAAAACAGCAGATGTCAGGGGGGGATTAAACCTCTTAATATGTAACGTATTAGACAAGAGCATGCCTTGATAAAAGCCAAATGTACTTTATTCTGTTCTCTGGTACATATGAATAGTCTAGCAATGAGTCTGTTGTGCACAAACCCACATACACAAACACCATTCATAAGTTATTCAGGAAATCTTAAGTTATTCTACCTCTCCTAGAAACACACTCATATGAAAATTGCTGTTGCCAAGATATTCTTGCAGACAAGAGCCTGACTTGGTTGTCCTTTGAAAGCCTCTATCTGCTGCTGATTATGACAGATGCAGATACTCACAGCCAACCATTGGACTGAAGTCAGGGACCTCAATGGAAGAGTGAGGGAAGGACTGAAGGAGCTGAAGGAGCTTGCAACCCATAGGAAGAAAAACAATATCAACTAAGCAGACGCCCCCCATCCTCGAGCTCCCAGGAACAAGGACACCAACCAAAGAGCATACATGGGCCAGTCCGTAGTCCCCGCTACATATGTAGCAGAGGACTGTGTTGTCTGGCCTCAGTGGGAGATAGTGTGCTTGGTCCTATGGAGGCTTGATGCCGAGAAGGGGGATGCTAGAAGGATGAGGTGGGAGTGGTGGGAGGGAGCACCCTCTTAGAGGCAAAGGGGCTGGGGGGCAGGTTTTGGGAGGGGAACCAGGAAGGGGGACAACATTTGAAATGTATGAAAAACTCAGTTGGGAATTACCAGGGTTTTACTTCTGCCACACCACTGGTGTGAGCTGTGTGTTTCTGATGAAATCAGGTTAATTCCAAATGGCATGGCTGTGGGTATCTGTGTGCTTATGTATAAGTTATTTCCTTCCTGGATTCAAAATAATACAAGGATAAACTTTCCACAGTGCACAAAAACATTTTGCCAACCATGGTAGTCATGAACTTTAACATTCTCAATCTGTGAGCCTCCAATAAACTCTTGGTTCTGTAGTTGTCCTGGTCATGGTGTCTCGTCACAGTGATAGAAATAATTGAGACAGGGTAAGAAAGGGTAAAAGAATCAAGGAAAAACAAACAACATCATCAACAACTAAAAGTACATGGGACACAGAAGAGGGAAGGAGACTGGAGTGAGGCACAAAAGGAAAGGGAGATGCAAGAGGCGGAGTGAGGAGAATCAACCAAAACAAACGTGACATTTAATATCTAACACTTTGAGTGTGGATTGAAAATCAAAATAAATATTTTTCAAAAGAACCATTTGACTGCAATATTGAAACTCATCTCCAATCTTGATTAGTTAAGCCCCTTGGTTCTACTCAAGACCTTTCATACTACACAACTGTGGTACCTCATTCACACTTTAATATAATGTGTGTTTAGTTGACTAGGGACCCTTGAAAAGTTACACGATAGACAGCAGTCCACTGTTTTCTGTCACCTTCTTTGCAAAGCACCTGCTTATATGTGCTGGAATAATAGAAATCAGTCCATCAGATATTCTACTGAAGGCAAACTTTCACTGGAATTCATGGCATTGCTATCCCAGGGTAATTCACTTTTTTTCAGGGAATTGGAGGGTTACAAACCAAAAGAGACAAGAACTACGAGCCCCACTGTGGAAAAGCGACTTTAAAGTTCTGTTTTCTTATACACCTAATTCAGCTAGCAGATGCCTGTGGGTTTGCCTTCTACACAAGTATTGAATTCCAACATTCTTATCAAATATACATTCTTGTCTTTCAAAGGGTGGACCACACAGAACACTAAATATAAACAGGTTTCATTACTGAGATCCAAGTGAGTTGGTGACTTCAATGAGTATTCCAAAGAATTCACATGCAAAATCAAAACTCACTAAGCAAGAGTAAACGTAAGATTTTTACTGAGATTGCAGGTCCTTCTATAAAAGGTTCATGTGACCTAAATGTCCTAGATCTATAACCACTGGTTTGGCAGTTTGGAGGAGGGGACCTTGAGTTTGGCCTCATGCTAGAGACTGAGAAACTTGGCAGGACCCAGAATAGGAAAGCTGGCTTTGGTGTCAAGTGCATATTTGTTTGCTCAGATCTGATGTTGAAACATGCAGTTCTACAATTGCATTTAGTTTTTACAATTCAATTTACTTTGGTATTTTCAACTTACATCTGTTCAAAGCCAAGATTGATATTGTGAAAGTAAAATACACACCAGGACAACAACAAAGACCTCCCCGCATTGCTGTTTAGTGTTCAATGCTGAGAGTTTATACACTGAAAGTTGGAACCACACGCAAGCATGTAGGTACACAACAGCTGGGGGCTTTTTCTTTATGCTAAAGTCACACCCTAACAATGACTTTCATACTTATCTGTTCCTTCAGTCTTTCCAAATATACTATCCGATTATTACATTTCTTCAAACAAAATTTCAAATCATAGTTATTACTATATTAAGTTTAAAAGGGGGAAGAAGAGTTTGCCCAATGCGGTGAACAGAATATTAGCTCCCAGATACACGCACACCCTTCTCCTGGTTTCCAATAATAAGCATGCCTTCATAGACAAGGAACTATAAAGATATGGTGAGCCTCAGTTGCATACAGAACCCAATATTCTCACAATTGTCCCGGTTATACACAAAGAATTAAAAGAAAAAAATGAAAAGCAAAATCAAGTGGGAGAGAAGGGGAAAGAAGAGGGAAGAAGAGAGAGTACCTCATGAAAATGTTAAAGAGCCAGCTGCAGCGATGACCCAGAGGTTAACTTAATGACTCTTCCAGAGGACCCAAATTCAACTTCCTGCACTCATATCTGGCAGTTCACAATCACCTTGTATAAGTTTGGAGAGTTTTTCTCCATTTTATGAGGGCATATCATACAAGGGTGCCTCTGGCAGTACCTGAATATGTTTAAATATACACACACATCCACACATACACACACACACACACACACACACACACACACACACACAAATAAATAAATAAATACTCTTTAAAAGGTGTTAGTGAGTGTTATCTAGTGACAACATAGGAGATATATGTTTTCCTTAAAGCTCTGTGCACCACAGAATTACATCAACTCCCATGTGTGATAATAAAATCTTTATAAGCAAAATGCCTATTTAAGAAAAATTAAAATACGAATATCATTAGTGTTGCAACTGCTATTGGAACCTTCTCAGTAGAGAACATGAAAAGATAAATGGGAGAGTAGCTTTGCCAATGGTGTTTTCATCTCAGAGGACTTACTATGGCACTGGTTTTTATAGCTGGAGGTCTGTATCTCATACTGCATGCTGATGAGCAGTTGAGCCTAGAGGCTGCAGGAGCATCACAAAAGCATTACTGATGGGTTCCTAAGGCACCCTGGACCATTTGTCTCAGCCCAAACTGCAGAATAGCAAAGATGAACATGTTTCCAGCAGCTCACATAAAGACTGAGCTATATAATCTGCATTAAAACAGAGACCACTGTGTATAAGTGCCCAAATTTGTTTGGTATTAAAATAAAACATTGTATAGATTATTAAAGAAACTAGTCATTACTTTGTTTTTAAGAAAAATATTCCTTTGAAGAAGTGGCCTTGTAAGTCAGAAATTCTTTTTATTTACATTGACTGTTAGTACAACAGGAGCTTGGTATAACTAGCTAGTTATTGAGTACAACTGTTACACTGACCCAATTGGAAAAGTGATTTTATTTTTAGTATTTTTGTCGGGGTGCTGGAAAGAAGTAACAGCAGTTAAAAGAACTAGGTGATCTTCCACAGGACCTGAGGTTGATTCACAGGACATAGTAGCTCACAACCATCTGTCACTCCAGTCCCAAGGAATCCACTGCCTCTTCTGGCCTTCTCAGGCACCAGGCATACAGACATACATGCAGACAAAATATTCATATGCATACAATAAATCTTTACAAATTAAAAGAAAATGGTTTGGGGAATGGGATTTCTAGCTTCAACTTTCCCGTTTTAGTCTTCTGTCTTACAATATTTGATATATAAAATGTATCCCTATACATAAAGTCTGGTTTTAAATATTGTAAAATAAAAATATTAAAATATACAACTTGTGAATTTATCACTGGCTGAATTGTGGTTTAGAGACCAACCAGCAATCAACAGCATGCTCACTGTGTACTGCTTGTGAACATAGGCTGTTTATACCAAGTCTAGATTTAGGAAACTAAACTATAGTAGTACTTAATGAGGCACTTTATAAGCAACAGAAATCAATTGAAAAAAGTGAATTGCCAGTAATTACTGTGACTAATACAAATTAAAAAGTGTCTGAATGGAGACGTGACAAGAGCATAAAATTTGAATCAGATTATGCAAAACGCCCAACTCAGACAATTTGGAAAGAATGTAACTTGCCACAGGTCAGTTCTTGGCAAAGATCCCGCTAGTCCTCAAGTTGTATATGCCTTAAATCAATGAGTGGAGATTCCTCTAAATAGAAAGCATCCAGCTGAATGGAATACACATAACTGAAATGTGCAAGATGTCATTCAAAGTAATTACCAGCAGATGCTCCTGCAAGCACATCAGAAGGGATATGCTTTTCTATGCAGTCAAGATGTATTTATAGAGCAAACATTATTAGAAATAATAAAGTCAGTTTGATGACAACTGCATTTAGAATCTGAGATAGGCTGTTACAAACTCTACACATTTGGCAAAGCCTTTAATGTATAGAGTATGCAATATAGAGAATGACATGCTGTGTATTTTTGGTCTGGTATGATTTCCCACCTGCTGCTTATAAAATATTTCCAACTAGCTGAAAGGAGCAAAGTCCCTGACATTTGCTGGGACTTGCTTCATCCTGCCTTCACAAAGTGGTGCTCAGTAATCATGGTCTGACTAAGAGCACTCTGTACGCCTGCTCACAATGATTAAAGCATTGTGGCACAGTTGGATATGCATGTGAATGATTGAAAAGAGCATGACTTTGGTCTGAAGTCAAGACCAAAATCTTGAGTTTCTTGTACTTTCTTTCTGGGAAAAATAAAATCTGGATATAAAAGAAAGAAAATAGAAATGAAGAGAAGAAACAAACAAGCAAGAGATAGGGAGGAATGAGGTAGTTTGGGTATAATCCAAAAAAAAATGAACAGCCATGCCCTAACTGTTTATGGATTTCAGCTGCAGAAACTAAAACAGCTTCCGTTAAAATAAATAAAGGAATAAATAAAAAATAAATATTTTAAGTCTCAATTATTTTATTTGAAACTTAAGCAATACAGTGTGTGGAACAAACATTAGCCTCCAAATCACCCATCAAAGGTAAATAACATCAGGAAGAATAATACCAACCACATCAGAAAAGATAAATTTTCATCTGCCCATATTTCTCTGGTCTCACTAATTTATTTGTAAGGGACACTTGAAATTACATATCATATTTTTGTTTACATGTAGTTAGGTCTTATTGTTTATAGACTGTTTATTGTTTATTGTTTATAGACTTTCTCTTGATTACTACATGATTACATTAAATCTCTTATTTGTCTAGACCCCAAAAGAAAAGAACAAACTAAATGGCCACATTAGACAGGAATATGCATAGGCTTTCTAACCTGGTACAGGGCTAGCCTTTTTGGATATACAGTGACTACCTGTGCTGTCATACCACTAGGGTCTTGCTAAGGATAAGGAACTCAAATTTTACAATCAAGCATCCTTATCCTCTGTGTTTGCTTCATCTTTAGAAATAACTAACACTGAATGGTTATGCACTTTTGCTTCAGGAAATTCTACAAGCTTCCTTGTTCTTCAAACTCAATGTCATCAAGCTATGCCCTCCTCTGAACTTAGAAATTAGAGTCTTTCTCTGAAAACCATTGATTAATGTCCGAGCCTTCAGGTTTCCACTGTTCTGGAAAGTCTATTTAGTCCTAGTGCATGTTGTGACTCTGATTTAATACCCTCTTAATGTGGAGTTTGGTCTGAAGGTGAAGATCACAAATTGATTTCCACCAAATTTTAATACTAAAATGTGGTTTACATCATCCTAAATCAATATTTTATTCTTGTGGCTTTAAAGCCCAAATTAGGAATAAAACGTCATAGAAAGGAAGTAGGAACAGATTCTTTTGAAGGCAGAGATGCAAAGTGAGCACATGTAAAACAACAGCTTCAATTAAATTTTTGTTTTCCCAAAGAAGCCAGACAAACTGCAAAGTTCTCTATCCAAAAGTGCAATTCCTGTACCAGGGTGTCATGTATCATTCCTTAACAGAGCAATGTACTTATACATTATGCATTTGATGTGGAAGCAGAAACAACTGATTAGTCCAGCTAGATTGAAGAAGAAGGTTATGATAATCACCGTAATCATCATCTTTGGGATCATTATAATATTTATTGGATATTTACAATCCTATTATGCAGACACTATTGTAATTTGCATGTATAGAATTTTAATGGAAACTGAGTTCTAAACAATTTATCTGAATTCTGCTAACAATACCTAAAAATACCAGATTGGTAAATACAAAATGTGTGATGCTCAGAAGCAACTATTGACATTTAAATAAAAGTTCTAAGCATTTAGTTTTCATAGTGGCAAGAAAATAAGAGAGAAACGCTTCTGAAGCCTTCACAACATGGAGTATTCAATTAAATTTTCTATAGGATTCCAGGGTCATAAAAGGAATGGGGAACATAGAAGGTGAGATCTGGAGGTGCCCGCCTTTAATAGCTGCACTCAGGATGTAGAGGCAGATGGATCTTTGAGTTCGAAGGCAGCCTGGTTTACAAAACTAGTTCCAGGACAGCCAGGACCATTGCACAGAGAAACCCTGTCACCAAACAAATAAATGAAAAAGAGCTCGAAGGGGAGTTTGCCATGGTCAGTGGCTAATCAAAAGTGGAGGGAGAGACTAGAAGGTAGCAATAAAAGACTTTCTGAATGAAGTAGAAAATGGTATGAAGCTAAAACAAGGGTAAGACCAGGCCTGCACTACTGGATTCTCTAAATTTCTAGCCTTTTCCAGCTCTGAGATGTTTCTTGTGAGACTGTTCTATGCCTGAAAAGTCAGCTGTAGGCTAGAGGTGGGTCTAAGGGCAGAGCTTAGGATTCTTGACTGTAATTTCAAGTCTCAGTGCTGCAGACATAAGCAGATAAGAATTTTAAATAGTTTAATAGATCTTTTAAAGGTATACAAAGAGAAATAAAATAGTATGTGAAAATTTTAATATATTGTTGACATTTATGAAATAGAATGGAATCTAAATTACTGCATTGAAAAAATACTATATATTTCTATTAGATTACACAAAGCAGAGATTGTTTTAGTGAACTATAAAAACCAGTCGAGAGAAAATAATAAAACTAAACAGTATGGAAATGCTTCATTAAGTAGAGTGCTTGCCACAGAGGCATGAGGAGCTCAGTTTTAATACCCACAAATCACAAGAAGGCAGATGTGGTAGCACACATCTGTAATCCCAGGACTTCTACAGCAAGATGAGAAATGAAGATGGAAGTATCCTTGGAAGTATGTGTCTAGCCAGCCTTGTATAAGCAATAGAAAACAGAGACCTATTTCAAACAAAGTACATACCTGATATGAGTATGTCCACAGTCACACACATAGACTGATATCACACACACACACACACACACACACACACACACACACACACATGTGCATACACAATCACACTCAGAAAAAGTAAAAATCAACAAATGCATATTTAAAAAATATTCAAACTGAAGTAGTAAAAGAAAAATATAAAACAAAATAAAAGACATGAATTTGAGTGAAAGATCTACATATATGCACAGATAAATCTAAGCATTCTACATATGTAAATTAAACATGTGTGAATTATCTCAAAGGTGGGTGAAATGTAAATATATATATATATATATATATTTAAGTGATAACATATGTAAGTTTTCTTAATAAAATCCACCAACCCATAGATAAGGGGGCTTCTGAAAACTCTGAGGAATGTGAACTTGATTAACTGCTACAGAAAGTATCTTAGTAAAGTTGCTGAAAACCAAACACACAAAGTAGGATCTTAAAATTTATGAGAGTTTAAGTGACATATTACTCTCATAAGTACAGCTGTGAGGTTAACAGCTGAATGTTCTACAGAAACTACAGGAATCCAGATAATAAGAAAGCATGGAAACTAAATGCTTACCAATCAAAAATTCTGTGTGAATAAAGCATCATTCAAATACGTATTTTTAAAAACCCCAAACTGAAATCATTCAGCCTAACCTAAATTTCTCCTAGATAAACACCACAGAGAGTTGTTCAGTGTAAATAGAAGGAAAATATCCTGTAAGAAAATCAAATGTTTAAAAATACGAAATGACAGCTGACTTCTGGGAGCAGTACTATCCCATGCAGGGGAGCTCCATTCAGGCTCCTGTTTCAAATACATACAAACATGAATAACATCAAATCGATTCAGCAGGCTATATTTACACACACACACACACAGAGAGAGAGAGAGAGAGAGAGAGAGAGAGATACATATATAGATATCTATGCATACATACATATATGTATACATGTTTATGTGTATATATGTTTGTGTGTATGTCTGTGTCTGTGTATATTGTATAAAGAAGAAGTCATAAGTTTGGTAGTGACTGGGGTCAAATAGAGTAGGAGGGGAGATAGGAAAGACTGAAATTATGTAAATACAGTACATGTGTATGAAATTATCAAAAATCTTTTAAATTTAATTTAATTATAAAATAGTTTTTAGCCCACTTTAAAGTTGTAGTTTTCTGTTGATCTTTTTCATATAACCTTAGATTTGACTGATAATCTCCCCATCCCACATTCCCTGTTTTCCCTTGACCCCACTCCAATCTAGACCTTTCTACCCATAGTATATCCTCTCATTTCCCTACCACGTTATATTTGGATACAGGATACAAAAAAGTCTCGCTGTAACTTAGCTGGAAGCATTCTCCCTGTTGACTAGTACTCATAGTCCCACAAAATTCTATGAGGACTGCTGGGGGAGAAAAGATATCAAAGGTCTGACCAAAACTAAAGACCTTGTGTGCTGCGATACTGACAAGACAGATAAGGTTTCTCCACTGGTAAAATAGTAGCATGAGGGTTCAAGGCATAAGCAGCTGCTTCTTGATTGAAACTGGGGCCTGATCCACAGAAGGAACACATGCCTGACATTGTAGAACTGGTTAAAAGCCTATGTCTACAGAGGTCCTATCAGAGAATCTCCCACTAATGTTTTGATAAAGGGACATGTGGTTAAACTTCTTTCTAAAATTCATATGTTTATACTCATGGTTTGATGCCGCTCTCAGTCTTAAGCAGAGGAGCCTCTTTCGATAGTATTCAAAGATCAAATCAGAGGCTGAAAATCCACCAAAGTAATGAGATGAGGAAACTACTGCTGCATGTTCATTTCCAAATGGGTCATCTATAACACTTACTCTGAGGCCCAGGGGCATTGTAGAAGAGGGAGAGCAGAAGTACAGAAACCAGCTGGGGAGAAATATAAGATGTTGTCTTCACATGCTCATAGGAATCCTGGACACCCAACAACTGTAGTCAAAAGTATAAATGAAAAAATTAAATACATAAAAGTAGAAGTGGGGTTAGTTGGGAAGAAGGGGATCAGAAGAAACGGATAAGGAAAGATAACGGGCCTGGAGTGATGGCTCAGCACATAGAACGGGTTGCTATTCCAGAGAACTTGGGTTTGATTCCCAGCATCTACTTGGCAGCTCCTAACCAGGAATATGATAGCAATCTATTATGCTAAACTGTCAAAAATTTAAAAATTGGTTAACTTAAAAAGAAAGCATGAAAACAAATGTAAAGAATAAATGCTACAAAGCTATCTGACCAGAACAAGAGATACCAGTTTTCCTCACTAACTATTCTCTGGTTGCTACAACTTTTCAGACAGTTAACACAGTTTCAAGAGCTATAATTCTCATAGTATTGCCAAGCTTCTATTCTCAGTGCTTTTATGAAGGATAATGCTTTTGAGTCTTTCAGTCCACTGTTGCCAGTAAGGAGAATTCAGTGCCTAAATACTGCAGCCTCAACAACAAGAGCCAAGACAAAGATGCCCATTCATTTTCTTGCCCTGGCAAGATCATGCATACACGAGCGTGCGTGCACACACACACACACACATGCACACACACACACACACACACACACACACACACACACGAATAATAAGAGCATCGGGAGTGAGAAGGACACCAGAGAACTTGGAGTGGAGGGAGTAATGGCAATAATGTAAATATAAAAGAATCAAAATGCTTTTTAAATTTTAAGATGACATAAAACAAGAGTGTTTAAAGTAAATAAATAAGGAATACAAGCAAAAAAGTATAAATTTTCAAAGTACTATAACCTCCTAGAAAACTACTGTAGCCAAGTTCAGATTAGGCAATACTTGACTATGATATCAATTCACACAAGTATTTGTATATTGACTACAAGGAAGATGAACAAAAATACCTTACTTTTTTAAATATATACGAAATTGGTTAAAAAAAAATACTTGTTAATGTAGAAGAGGACTGAGTGAGCATCAAAATGATTCTGTAGAAACCCGAAATTTTCCAGAGCTCTTACCAGGTTCTTGATTCTACAAGACAGAATACATAGAACAATGTGGGGACGTTCTGTAAAAAGCTATCACTCTCAATAAAAAGAAAAGCCAGTGTATCAGAAAAAGAAGTTCCAAAATTAAAATGTTGGCATGCAAACATTTCAGAACACCTAACATTTCATATCACTAATAGATAACAACGTGTGTTAGAATCACTAAAATTAAATTAGATCACTTCTTTAACCACAGAAATCAATTCCAGACAGACTAAAGATATTGGTGTGTAAAGCAAATAAAAATTTATAGAGACATGTGAGGAGCTATCCTTGCGTTTGAGTTTAGATAAGAACGTTTGGAAATCAAGAGTTTATTCATATAAAATAGTGATAAATCTATTTTGCACATTTTATTTTCCAAATATGACATAATGTTCTCTGCACACTCTTCTTGCAGGATGACCTCAACATCCGTTTCATTAAGAGATAAGATCTATGTGCCCTATCTTTTAAAATGGGTCAGCTTGTAAGACTTGCAAATTGACATTCTGAAATCCCAAAGCTAGGTCATTCAAGATAGCATAGCCCCTGTCTTACTGTCTGCAATAATCAGAGACTTGAGTGCCAGGCAAGCAGACAAGCTGCCATCACTGTCATGTTCTGATAAAAGTGAAACAAGCCCCAACAGAGATATTTTGGGTCCTTGGTGTAAGTGGTGAAAGAATGCCCAACTGATTGTTTGTTTGTTTGTTTGTTTGTTCCATTCACCACACCATTGCTATTCCTTGAGAAAGTCTGAGCTGGAAACAGTCAACATGACATTCCCAAAATTGCTATCTTCTAGAACATTTAGTAGCATTAAGAACTGTGCTATTGTCTCTTCAGGTTCTTTCTCCCCTTTATTGAGTATTTCAACTAATGTCATCTCCATTGGACCTGGGGACCTCTTGATTTTCTGGCATCTGGGACTTTCTGGTGGCTAACCCCAGTTCCCCATCCCCCACTGCTACACACCTCTGTTCAATTTCCTGAATCTCTGTATATCTCACCCATCTCCTACCACACCTGATCCTTCTCTCTTCTTCCTCCCTTCTCCTCTCTCCCTCCCAAATCCCTTCCTCCCTCTACCTCCCGTGATTATTTTGTTTCCCCTTCTAAGTAGAACTGAAGCATCCATACTTTGGTCTTCCTTCTCCTTGAACTTCTCATGGTCTGTGAGTTGTATTGTAGTTATTCTGAGCTTTTTTTGTAATATTCACTTATCAGGAAGTACATACCATGTGTGAACCTGTACAGACATTATTCAGAGGTTAGGCATAGCCCCTGGTTGAGGGATGGGGCTGCCCAGCCATCTCAAAAATTTTAACCCAGAATTACTCCTGTCTAAAGGAAATACAGGGACAAAGAGTGGAGCAGAGACTGAAGGAAAGGCCATCCAGAGACTGCTCCACCTAGGGATCCATCCCATATGCAACCACCAAACCCAAGAAGTGCTTACTCACAGGAGCCTGATATAGCTGTCTCCTGAGAGACTTTGCCAGAGCCTGACAAATACAGAGGCAGATGCTCACAGCAAACCATCAGACTGAGCACGGGGACCCCAATGGAGGAGTTAACTAAGGACTGAACTCCATAGGAAGAACAATATCAACCAACCAGACCCCCCAGAGCTCCCAAAGACTAAACACCAACCAAAGAATACACATGGAGGGTCCCATAGCTCCAGCTGAATATGTAGCAGAGGATGGCTTTATCTGCCATCAGTGGGAGGGGAGGCCCTTAGTCCTGTGAAGGCTCAATGCCTGCCCCACTGTAGGGGAATGCCAGGGTGGGAAGGCAGGAGTGGGTGGGTAGGTGGGGGAGCACCCTTATAGAAGCAGGGGGAGGGGAGATAAGATTGGGGTTTTCTGGGGGGAACTAGGAAAGGGGATAACATATGAAATGTAAATAAAATAACCAATAAAAAAATAAAAATAAAAAACTGTGTTATTGCTTTAAACCACTCTGTTATAGGGGTGTTCCTTATCCAGCACCCAAAGGAACATTATAGTTCTACTAGAACTTCCTTTCATCAAGGATATCATAAAGCATAGAGAGACAGCCCACAGATTACAAGAAGACAATTAAACCCACTCTTACAACAATAACAACATGTGTGCAACACATGTAAGCAATGTTACCAGCCAATAACAGGGCATCAAGAAAATAGAAAAACAAAGCAAATTATATGAGCAGCCCACTCATATAACCCACGTCAGGTGAATGGCAAATTCATATTGAAATGTTTCATAACTTCACAGCCAATAGAAAATACAAACAAAGCACAGCAAACAGGAAAATATAATGAAATTTCAAAATGACACCACTTCACCTGGTCATAACACAAAAGTTTTTGAACACTGAAAGAATGTAGAGACCGGGAACTTTTCCGTGCTGCTAGTGGGTGAGAGAAATACTATGATTAGTTTAAATTAAAGTTGCAGACACACATAGTGTATGACTCAGAATTTGCCCTCCTACATAAAAATCCTAAAGAATCTCACCCTCCTGTACAATTGGATATACATAAAAATATTCTTAGCAATATTTTTGTAACAAAATAAACTTCTAACAACGCTAATGTCCAGCGGAAGAAAATAAGTGATATATTGTAGCATATTTGTAAAAAGAAATTGGTACACAAGAAGAAAATGGATGAACAAGACCTTTACACATGGTCACCGGTGAACTTCACAGAAACATTGAACAAAAGATGAAAACTGAACAATATATATGAAGCTCTTCATGTGAAATTTAAAGTCGTTCAAATCAGCAAGACACAGCATTTGCTGATACACATACATATGCATAAACTATAAATAAATGTATGAGAAAGAAGTATCAAATTCAAATGTTTTCTCTGAGTATTGTGGGTGGGCAATTTGGGTTGTCAATCTTTTGAGTTGAATAGTAGGTTTGTTGATATTTGTGGGGTTTTCTATTATGTCTTAAAATTTATATAATGTTTGAAATACAAGCAAAAAGAAGAAAATTTAGCACCAAGGGCAATGCTATCTAGAACAGAAGCCCTGCTGCCTAGAGACTTAGGGTCATCTACAGAGAGCATTCTCTGATGCTAGTCAAGAAATACTCAGGTTAGGGGAGGTTGGAAGTCCATAGGAAAAGCAGAGGAGAAGACAGCTGCCCAGAATCCAGTGGTGTAGCCCTGTTTCTGTGTGATCTCTATGCAGAGGGCTCAACAGGAGGGAGGGAGGACACAAACCACAGAAAGAATTTTTATTGGCTATACTACTCTTCCATTTTAAGGAAAAGAAAGAATCGAGTAAAGAATCAGGCCCTGACATCTAGAAACTAGTCTGTCACTTGCAATCAGACATCAGAAAGTTTTGAAGCTGACCGGTGCCTCACAGCTGCTCATATTACTATCCCTACAGACATAATTTCATAGAAGGGGGAGGGGGAGGAAATGGGGAGGTTCCAAAGGGGAGACCTGGAAAGGGGGAAACATTTGAAATATAAATAAAGTATGAAAAATAAAAAATTTAAAAAAAGTATTGTTGTCAGACAAATGCATCTAGAGTACGTGATAAACAGAGAAGAAATTTCATAGTTGTATTTAAAGACAAACTAGAAACATTTCTTATCTCATAAAATGCCCAAGGGCTGGTGCTGTTACAACTCTTTCTCTGGTGGCATCTATCCTTCCTATAGACAAGATTGATGAACTCAATCATAAGATCTCTGAGTTTTGATAACAATGTAACATGGAGCCTACACTTAGACCCTCAGACAAGCTTCCAACCCAAACCCATATCATTTTCTAGGTTCTTTCTAAGTTTTTCTCCATTTCTAATGCACAATCTCTTCTGAAATGAGGAAGAAAAAAAAGAGGCTGCATTAAGGCACATTCTGGGATGTATTTGCATGGAGAATATATGCAAGATAATTCAATTGCTACTGACCTGCTAGAGTGAAATCACATTTCTCAGGCCCTTACATTCCTCAAGTTCTATAGCTACTGCTTTATGCTATAGGAAAGTCTATAGAAGCTTAAAGTACTGAAAATTATCCATATGATAAATATAAGTAAGAGAATTTTCATTTTATTCAATTTTTTCTCATGGATGACCACAAACATATGATTGCTACCACTTCCTATTATCTGTTTTTATCTCGGAAGAATATAAGAATAAATGTTTAATGAGGTCTAGTGGGACATGGAAATAGCATGGCAAGTGGCATTCAAACCATCTCTATCCAGAGCTCACCCTGAGCCGTGACACTACCTTAAAGATGATAAGTGACTGCAGTTCTGGAAAGACAGGAGAGACAATGCCACTGGAAAGCAGCAGAGAAAGTGATCACTGGATGTGTGGTGTGGTAAGTGTTTGTAGCCCACATACATGTAAGATATATGATATATGCAAGAGAAAGGAACGCTTTGGGCAAATAGGTTGAGTCACTTGCAATCAGCGATAATTCTGATTACAGCCATTTTAAGCCACATAAAGAGGCAAGGGTATGAGAAAAATCAAGGTGATAGATTAAAATGGTAACTGCAGAGAGGCCAAGAACTCCAAGGTGCCAACAGTAAGTGACAGCCTTCTTAGTAGTGAGACTCTGCCATGTACCAATAACATAGGAAACAGTACATGGGTAGAGAGAGAAAGCTATCCAAAAAGAGCACGTTTTCAACAAAGCCATTCCCCAATAACCAATTAATCCAATGAATCCACTCACCCAATCGCCTCTCAAAGGTCCCACCTGTTGCTGTTTCTTGATCTCACACAAAGAGGATTCAATTTTACTTGAGTTTTTGTGAAGGCATTTAAGCTGTAGCAAGAGGGACAGCCTAAATAGCCTATAGAAAGACTGTTTCATGAAACAAGACTTGAGATTGTCACAACACATAGGAAATCTTTCTCTAGATGTCTTTTCATAGCCAGGTGGAACAGCTTTGTTATTATCCCAACACCCATGGGTTTTAAACAACCATAGTAAGCCTTTCATAGCTCAGCAGAATTATGAGTTCTAATTAGGGTTTAATTAGAAATAGAAAACAGCTAGGTTAAAGGGTAGCTTTCTACAGCTACACACAAAGCCTCATTTGTATGTTTGTTAAAGGCTTTTGGAACCCCGTATGTACTGTTAAAGAGAATAGTGGTTTCAAATATATTCAGTGAAGCCTATGAGTTTTGTAAATCTCCATTATGAACTAGTGTAGAGAAATACCATAAAGCAATCCTTTAATCTGTGTTCATGCATTAAGACTGGACCTGTTTAACAAAAGATCAAGGTGGCAGGGAATAGATGTAATCCATCATATCAACAATGAACAAAATTAGGAACCACACAGAATGAAATTCTTGAGATGTGTCTAGGCATAGCAGGAAAAAGGCTGAGATAGTGGCTTTGACAATTTGCAGAGTGACATCCACATCACAGGAGTAACTGCATGATTTTAAGCAGCTCTCTGATCAAAATCAGTCAAGACAGGGGTAACAACATAGTCTGATGAATATTTGGCATATTCATGGTGCCCAATATGCATTCTTAAAGAAACAATTCTCTGTACTTTGTACAGGAGAATTCCATGTATATTCCAGTGGATGAATTTTGAATTCCTTACAGAGAGAAAAGAAAGGGAAAACAAATATTGAGAGCCTCTTTAAATTCCTAAAATATTTTTTGTAAGATATTAGCAGAAGTGATACTACTGAAAATGAAAATAAATGCATTTGGTTGAAGGGAGAAAGAAGCCTTAAAACTCAAAGAGAAAATTGTGAAGGAAGCAGGACACAGCAGATTGGAATAATGGTGGGAAGATATAGCCTACCAAAAGGGGATGCTCTAGGTCCAGGAAGATGAGAGGAGAGGACGTGAGGAGGTGGCGTGAGCTGGTAAAAAGTTGGAGGGCATTGAAGACAGCATCTCAGTGGAGGACAGATTCAATGGCTCATTAGCTTAGAAGGAAATACATTCCCTAACTTGAACATAAATTATAGTCATAAAAAGTTATTCATTCTTTCTTTGTGTTATGTATGCTCATAAACATGCTGCATGCTTTGTTAGACTACAATGTACACTATGTTTTAGAAAAGTGTGCAGAGTTGCCATGGTGTATAACAACCCAGAAAACATAAAGCTAAAGGCTATGCTCATATGTAGTCAAAAAGCCAACTGAACAATCAGCTTACTTGGAATTTAGCCATGTGAAACACAGACCCATGGCACTCCCCAAATATGGGCCCATCACATGGTACCACCATGCCTTCCAGATGATAGCATAATGTCCTTTAGAGAAAAGGCATCTAAATGAAGGTGTGAGAATGAAATCTTAGAAGAATATATTAGCCAATCACTAAAGGGAAAGCCTTGTGACCCACTATTGAGAGAATTAAGAACTTAAAGTTGCCTGCCATTACTTCCTGTGGTTCAGCTGCCACCAAGACACATGGGTATGTAATTGAGAATTCATGCTATATTCCTTATCTGTGGTTGGCTTGAGAAGAAATCCAGAGCAAAGGTCATAAATTATAATTCCTATATATCATCAGCACAATTTTTTTTAATTGTCATTTGAAATGCATCAAATAGAAAAAAGAAAAGACATTCCTTAAATCAAATAAAGGATAGCTTCACACACACAAAAATTTTTTTACCAAGCATGTTCCTTGTCCTTCTGGCCCTCTGTATGAAGGCCATCCTACATTTTATGCAGGAGAAATATGAGGACTAAATGCAAGAGATATGCCTATGATTGATGATGAAAACCATGGGCTAAAGGTATTGGTGGCCTTCCATCTTACTCTGACTGAAACCTCCATACCTGTAGTGACCCCATAGAACTGTCCAAAATCAGGCTTAACGTCAGGCCTTTGTGTCCTGTTTCAATCAATAATGATGACATCCCATCTCCTGGAGCTACCATAACATCAGAGTGAGAAAGCTGAAAGCATTTCAATGAATAAGAGTTATAAACAACTGGATACCAGTGTTTTTGTTATTGGAACATAATGGACAAGCATATCCAGCCTTTTGAGATGAACCAGTAAAACCTTAACATAGCTACAAGCACTGAATGATATAGCTATATAGAAGTATTAACATTAGGAACTACCACTGATTCATGAGCGCGGGAGATCTTTCCATTTTCTCATATCTTACTCAATTTCTTTCTTTGGAGACTTGGAGTTCTTGTCATACAGGTCTTTCCCTTGCAAGGTTAGAGTTACACCAAGATATTTTGTATTATTTGTAACCATTGTGAAGGGTGTTGTTTCCCTAAATTATTTCTCAGCCAGTTTAACATTTGTATAAAAGAGGGTTAATAATTTTTTTTTTAGTTAATTTTGAATCCAGCCACTTTAATGAAGGTATTTATCAGCTGTAGGAATTATCTGGTAGAATTTTTGAGGTCACTTGTGTATACTATCATTTTATTTGCAAATAGTGATTCTTTGACTTCTTGCTTTCCAATTTGTATCCCTTTTATCTGTGTTAGTTGTCTTATTGCTCTGGCTAGATCTTCAGGTACTATGTTGAATAGATGGGGAGAGAGTGGGCAGCCTTGCCTTGTCCCAGATTTTAGTGGGATTGCTTTAAGTTTCTCTCCATTTAATTTTATGTTTGTTATTGGCTTGCTGTATATTGCTTTTATTATGTCTAAGTATGTAACTTGTATCTGTTCTCTCCACTACGTTTAAGATGAAGGGGTGTTGGATTTTGTCAAAGGCCTTTTCAGCATCTAATGAAATAATCATGTGGGGGGGGTTTCTTATATGGAGGATTACATAGATGGTTTTTCATATATTGAACTATCCCTGTAGCCCTTGGATGAAGCTTTCTTGATCATGGTAGGTGATATTTTTGATGTGTTCTGGGATTCAATTTGAGAGTATGTTATTGAGTATTTTTGCATCGATGTTTATAAGGGAAATTGTTTTAAAATGTTCTTTGTCGAATCTTTATGTGGTTTAGGTATCAGAGTGACTGTGACCTCATAGAATGAGTTTGGAAATGTTTCTTCTGTTTCTATTTTGTGGAATAGTTTGAGAATAATAGCCTAGAATAACTGTCTCCTGAGAGGCTTCATTCAGCGGCTGATGGAAATAGATGAAGAGACTCACAACCATATGTTGGGCAGAGCTTGGGGAGTCCTGTGGAAGAGAGGGGGATAGGATTGAAGAAGTCAGAGAGGTCAAGGACATCACAAGAAGACCTACAGGGTCAACTAACCTGGGCCCATGGCAACTCACAGAGATTGAACCACCAACAAAAGAACATGCAGGGACTGGACCTAGACCCCCTATACACTGGTAGCAGATGTGCAGCTTGGTCTTCATTTGGGTCTCCTAGCAATTGAAGCAGGAGCTGTCTCTGACACTGTGACCTTCTTTTGGATCCCCTTCACATAGATGAACTGCCTTATTGGAACTCAGTGGGAGAGGGTGCACTTAGTCCTGCTAGAACTTGATGTGCCAAGGCAGGATGGTGCGATGGGGGACTTCCACTTCTCTTCAGAGAAGGGAAGTGAGTAATGGGAAAGGGGCTTGTGAAGGTGGGACTAGGAGGAGAATGGGGATGGGCTGCTGTAATGGGGATGTAAAGTGAATAAATTAATTAATAAAGAAAGAAAAAAGAAAAACTAGTAAACAATTCTTCAGTTCTCTCACATGGAAAAACTTGATTAATGTAGACTAGTATTATTTCTCCAGGAGCCTACCCACTGTCAGATTTTATGCCTGGGCATAAATTATTTGAGAATCTAGATCTATCTAGAGTGTGACAGAACTATCCTGGGAGATGCCAGCACTTGTCTAGGTTGCTAGCAAATCTTGAGAGACTGAAATGGAATAAGAGACAAGGGTAGGTTTCTTTGTTTCTTATTGTTTAGGGCTTTTGTTTTGTTTTGTTTGCTTTGTAAATTAGTATAAACCATCTCTGATATTTTAAGGTCAGACTTGATAATTGTCACACATGATCTGGAGCCTGTGAGTTACTAACTGATGACCCTTTTGAATTAACGGATCACAAGTATTGGAATCCAGAAGTGACTATGCATGTTGATGAGCATGTCTCTCGGCCATACTGCTTTTATTCTCAATATTAATCAATCTGTCAATTCCTGTGGTTAATGCTACATCAGTTTTCTTCAGTTCAACTCAGAACTCTTAGAGCAGACTATGTGTTTTGAAGCAAAAATTAAATATTCAAATAAACATGGATTTAATCTTTTAAGTTTTTCCTTAACTTTTTTCTTCTTAACTTTTAAGTACCTGTGGAAAGTTCTGCTGGAAATATTAATTTGAAGCTGAAATTTATTATTGTTTCATTTTTTCCTTTGGTTTAGAGAAAAAAAGGATATTACAAAAATTACTGAATATAGACTTCTGAATAATGCAGTGCTTCTTATACCGTGCTATTGTTCTTCCCACTTTGTCTTTCTATGCATCCACGGAGTGATGTTCTCCAGATGTTAACAATGGATACACTTCTGTTTTATAATTCAATATAATTTTCACTTCCCTCATTTTTCTCTAGTTTTGCAGCTTTTACAATAATAAACATACATCACTTAAAAAAAACAAAACAGTAAGATAAATGGGAAACATTAAGACTTCAGAACAAAGTGGTGGATGAAAAATGCAGAGCTCATTCAAACCTTATTCTCTTGTGAGCTGTCCATGTCTTTTTCTCATTTAATCACTTGAACATCAAGGTGTGGAAGGGGAAACCACAACAAGGCTGCTTAACCTCTGCTATGGGAGATGGTCTGAAGCTCGTAATAGTTGGGAGCATGACACTGCAAGACAGGCCTGTTTTAGAATCTACTTCTTAGGTTTTGGTCTTAATTTATGCATTTTCTCCAGGAATAGAAAGCATGGATAGCAAAATGATGTGACCTCACTGAAGCCAACTAAGGTCACACACAAAGCTGCAGACTATTGAACTAGCAAGAGGGACAGCAAGAGGAACAGCAAGAGGGACAGCAAGAGGGATAGCAAGAGGGACAGCAAATCTAACTCAGTTCATAGAACAAACGTTTCATTGTTTGCTTCCTCTAATTTTGGCCCTCTGTGTTTGTTTTATTCTTTTAATAAAAAATAATTGTTTCAAAAATTATAAAAAGTACATTTAAGGAAGAATAAAGACAGTCTTCATCTCCCAAGCACAACCAGCATTGCGTAGCAGTTGGAAGTCAGGAGTTTGTCCTATGCATTTTGGTTGGTACTTGAGAGCAAACTGAGTAAGGAATGTTGATGGGGAACTCTCTACAAGATGCATATATGCTCCACATGAGCATAACTCATGGATCATAAAGCACATATTCATAGGAGAAATTCGAAAACTAATGAGATCCTGCCATCTCAATACAAACATCCACTTTTTTCCAAGGGTGGTATTATACAAAGACTTCCACACGGTTTTCTTGTTTTTATTAGATATCATAAATATCTTAGGTACCTTTTTTGCAATTAAATAACCAAAATAAAAGTTTTGAGTTATGTCCTTGCTGAGCAGTTATTACCCAGTGGTTTCCTCAGAACATATCCCCAGAGAAGGATTGTTAAGTCATTCTGCAACTGTAGCTTAAAGGCAGTTTATCGAGTTCCAAAATTTGGGGAAGATTCAGCACATAAGCAATTTTACTGAAAGTAAAGAATGACCACTTCACAAAGCTTTATTAGTTCCAAATGTCACTACTAATTTGAGTGTTTTACTGCATTTGAAGACAAATCCTGCCTATTGTCTTCATTTTCATACCTTTGATTATTATCAAGCTTAAAGAACTTTCCACGGAGTTCTAATGCTTCTCTTCCGTTTCTAGCTTTTAGAAATCTTTCACATGGCAGAATTGTCCCTCATTATTAATCTGTATTGTTTTAAAATAACTCATCACATTTTCATGTAAAAAGCTGCATCTATGACATCAAATGGGGATAAAAAGACAGGCTCTGTTAAGAGAAGGTGTTAAAGAAAACAGAAATAAGCCTGGGTGGAATTTTTTCTATAAAGAATCCAAAAGGGCTTCCTCAACCACTCGTGACAGACTAGACTCTGCCATAGCTCTTCATGAGTATTAGGCAACTCAGAAGCCATAAAGAAATAGTCTAGGCTGCAAAAAAAAGCAAGCCTAAAGCAGAATTGTGGTCTCAGTCTCAATCTGAGGTATATACAATGACATTCTACACACACACACACACACACACACACACACACACATGCACACACACACATGTACATGCACACACAAATGCCATTGTCTGGACTAGCTACATGGAATGGCAGAAGTATGGGAGGTGATATTGTAGAATGTCTGTACAGGCCTGATGAAGCTTTGAAGTGGTACCTGTAGATGCAACAGCAAAGGTACAATATGAATTTGGAATGTGAAGCTAAAGCCTCTGGGTAGCCAGCCCTCCACTGTCTGGATGAGCTTTAGGGAATTGCAGAAAGCCAGTAGCAGAACCTACTACAGCATCCTGACAGGCATGAAAAGAGAACAGCAGATAACCAACAGACCTTCCATTTCTGCTCCCTCAGAGCCTAGATTGTTGAAGGTCCTGAAAAGGAAAGAGTAATCCACAAAACACCAAGGACAAAACTGTAATGTTTTTGTAAGTGGTAATAACTCAGCCTGAGAATTCTGGTAGAGAATAAGCCGCCACAGAAATCCTCTCCCCCAGAGGACACACAGATTTAATTTGTTTGAATTATAGATCTCACCACCACCTGAGAAGATTCATACACTTGAAGGAGCAAGAGAAGTCACATCATACCAAGTAGAAAGCAATATAAGTCACAATGTCTTGTGCTTCAGTTTATTGCTTATTTCTATTTTATTATTTATACTTTATTTATACTTATTTTTAGTATCTACACTTTTGTTCTTTCTTTAGAGGCTGTGTTTAGCTTGAATCTCCCTGAATAAAGATTATGAGAGACCATGAGGTTCATTTTCTGAGACTAAGAACGGACAAAGGTCATGGGAGAATGGGAGACTGAAAAGTATGTGAAGGCCATAGATATGCAGATAAGACATAACATTTTTATTCCATGTGAAGATCACTAAACAAGCAGCCGTTAGACAGGCATCTGGCAGTAGGCACCTAGCACACACCAGCACATGTGGGCCATATACCAGTAAGAACACGAAACTATAGGAAGACACACATAGCAAGCTGGTGAATGCCTCTGACCTCAAGGCCATATTTATACAGATTCACACACAAGTGGCACTCTTCCCAGAATAATCATCTAATAAATCCCATCAGTACTTGGTTTGGGATTCCTGGGATATCACATGCCACTCATTCTGTGCTGACTCTTCATCTATTGGAATGTCCAGTCTCAGACTAGTTTTAGCTGACTCATATTGGCTGTCCATATTCCTACTATGTTGTCTAACAATAAACTGCTCCTTGTCTTCCCTTCTTTCTGTACATTATGATGCAATATTTTTCTACCACGTTTCAAATCCTTAACTTGCATGCTTTCTTTCTCATTCTTACTTCATTTCTGTATTACCTTTTCCTGGTCTCTTCTTGCTTACTTAAATATTGGAACATTTAGTTCTAAAAGAGAGATATGCAAAAAGAAAGAAAGAAACAAACAAACAAACCTAAAGAAAGAGAAAACCTAAAATGTACATTTCTCCAGACAGGATCTTAGTGCCACTGTCAGTGAATCTGATTAGGACTATACTGAAGTGTACAGTGTCTCCTGGTGCATGTCAATCATGCAGGTAACCAAGACGGCTATCAAATCACTATATCTGTTACAACCATCGTCTTCCTTCACTGAAAACCACCTGGAGACATAAATACAAGTAAAATTACCCCGCCAGGAGACCTCGCATAAAATAAAATGAACAACACAATGAGTGGGGATGGGGGAAATGAAAATTTAAAGATAACTTCATTCCAAGAGACAAACAAAATTCAAGCAAGAGACAGAAGAAACATGAAACAACATTCATTATATCACCTCCACAAGCACACAAGTACATGCTGAAGACCTTAGATGCCTACCTCTCAGCATGAACAAAAATGAATTCAAACTAAAAGACAAACAAACAAGATAAAAATTTAAAAATATAAAAAGAAAGGAAAGGAGCTGGAGAGCTAGGTCAGTGATGACGAGCACTGGCTGCTTTTCCAGAGAAGCCTGGTTTTTAACCTACGCTCCGCATGGTATCAGGCTAGATGGGAAATAGATATCTTCTACCTAATAACTGAAAAAAATAGATTTCAAACCAAAACTAATCAAAATTGCAAGGATGGACTCCTTATAGTTATTAAAGCAAAAACCCAACAACAGGATATATTATGATTCTAAATATATTCTCATTTTTAAATTCAATTATGAATTGACTGGATCTCTCTTACCTTTTATACATAACATTATATATTTATTACTTTTAGTCTGATGATTTTAGCAGATTTTTCCCAAGCCATCTGCTCTCTGCCAACATGTAACGGATATTTCTTCTTATTTTTAATTTTTCCCTTTCATCCTATACCTCTTTGTTTCACTTCTGTTCCTGTTCAGGGCCTTTCCAATTTACTTTGTAGATTCTCCCCTTATATAATCTCCTTGGTGTGCCTTCCACATTTCTAGAAGACTAAAATATTCACAACTTCTTCATAGGGTATAGCTCTGTGGAAATAATACCTGTTTCTCTTAACCCATCCAACAGCTCTGCTTGGGTCGTGTCCTAGATTCACAAAAATGGCCTCAGATAGCACATGCTCCTGAATCCATTGGCTGAGCACTGGGCCAGCCCTAGGCTTCCAGTTAGCTCCCATCAATACCTCTTTTTCTCTCATGAATCTGTATTCATAAATGTGTTTCTGATATTCCCTGTATTTTTGGTTGTGTTGCCTCCTCTGACAAATACACACAGATTTAACTTTCCTCTCATCTGGAGATTCCCTAGCAAAGGGGGCACACTGGCATAAATGAAGTATGCTAGGTTCAAGCAAGAGGCAGCTTGTCAACCCTCCTGCCAATGAAACAAGTTTCCTATGAGAGACACCAAGCCATGGCTCAGGCACATGGACTCTAAGTCACCTATTAGGATACAGTATCCTGTGAAAATCATGTAGTAAACAACCACAGTCAAGTCCCCTGAGTCCTTATTAGGACAGCACTAGAGTTTAGAATCCCCCTCCAATGGGACCAAAAGACTAAATTAAAGACAAATACAAGAATGCTCTGTGCAGGAAATGAGCATGTGCTGATTGTCTTGGCCTCCCCCTTGTCTGTAACTTCCTTTACCCAATCTCTAAATTTTTCAGTGTTCCAGGGGAAAGTTGCTTGGTTTCAAGGAAAGAGAGCCAGAAGGTGATAGTTAAAAATTTCAGCTTCTAAATTTACTCCTTGGATTTCAATCCCAATGCTGCCAACTACAAACTCCTTGATATTGTGCTAGCATATTTAATTTGGTGTCTGGTTTTTCAGTATATTTTTTAATTTACTCTTTTAAATTTACATACGTGTACCTGATGTATTTTGGTTATACTCAACTTGACAATTCCCTCTTTCTTCTTCTTTTTTCTCCTCCTTCCTGAGGTGTCTCTCCTACTTTTATGTTTTGTGTGTGTGTGTGTGTGTGTGTGTGTGTGTGTGTGCACATGCTCATCTGTCCACTTGTCTATTTTTACTTGTACAAATAACTGTGTTTTAGGCTATTATGGAAATTAAATGAGATAATATTAAACTTAGAAAATCTCTGTTCCATCCTAATTAATAAAAAGATTGCATTCTTACCATGTTTCTTGTTCTGTGAGCTTTCTGTGACAGAGTGCAATGAGTTCTTTCCTTTCATCAGATCATCGCATCTCACTCAGGACATCCACATCTTAGAAACTATGAAAATGGCACAAGGTCATCTTTCAGTTGCAACGTTTTGATTTTCTGTGTTAGTGAAATCTCTACAGGGGCAGCTGCATCTTCCATAACTGTCCTGTTCCTCTACCTGAAGACAGAAGGACAGCAGTTTCTCCTTTAAGACACTCAGGCTTACTTTAGGAGTAATCTGCATCTTGTATAAAGAAGGTCAGTATCTGAGGGGGTTTGCAGCCCCACGGAGGAAGCAACAGTGACAACTGACCAGACACCCTGGAGCTCCCGGAGTCTGAACCACCAACCAAAGAATACACATGGAGGGACCCATGGTGCTGGCCACATATGTGGCAAAGGAGGGCCTTGTTGGCCATTAGTGGGAGGAGAGGCCCTTGGGCCTGAGGGTGTTAGATGCCCCAGTGTAGGGAAATGCTAGGGAGGGAAGACAGGAGTGGGTGGGTGGGTAGGGGAGTACCCTCATAGAGGCAGGGCCAGGGGGATGGGATAGGAGGGTTCCAAAGGGGAAAACATTTGAAATGTAAGTAAAGTAAATATCCAAAAATAAAATAAAATGAAGAATAATTACCTCAATGATGGTAAATAGATAAATCTAATAAAATATGGCATGAAACAAAAAAAGAAGGTCAGTATCTCTTGGCTTTTAGAAACCTCTCTTGTCAGTAGAGATATGACATATTTGGCCAGAGTCAGAGACTGTTTTATACATCATTTTTTAGGTTATTATAAATAGAAGGTTACATTTCTTCCTAGCTTTTTCTGATTGTGAAATAAATGTGCTATAAATTGAATATTCCTGTGCAAATAGCCAGAATGGTTTTCTAGATTAAGAGTAGCATGAAGAATTAGCCAATAAAATGGTCCAAAAATGAAATTTAATCAATGAAAAGTACTTGATAATATATAAACCCAATATGTTCATTTGCTTTTATATATTTATATATTTTATATATTTATGTTTATGAAAAATTTTATAATTTTATGATGTTTTCAACACAAACTGTTCTACCAAGGTTTTCCTATTTAGCTATTATTCTATATTTAAATTGATTTAATATTTCTACTTATTTTCTCTTCCTTACTTTGTATGTATTTTTATATTGCTAGAATGGGCTCTTATTGCTCTTCACACCAATCCTATTAATAGATTCTTTTTTGCTTAATGCAAATTCTTATTTTCTTTAGCTCAATTTTTACTTTTTCTAGATTGTGAACAAAATGCATTCTTTATTTTTACCAATAAAATCATTTACAACTAATCATTTTTCTCAGTATATAGCCTGGTACTTTTGTGCTATTATTCTTGTTTGCATGAATATTATTTTAATTATAATGAAATATTCTCAGTCCTAACAGACTAAGCATACTTAAATGTTCCTATTTTGCTTTTAGGTAATGTCTATTTTTGTAATTTTCAGTTTATTGTTTATTTAAAAGGAACATTTTCTTGTTATTAATATATATATATATTTATATATATTTATATATTTTTATGAAAATTGAAATTTTTATAAAAGCTAAATAACCTAGGATATACATCTTAATCACAGTTTCCAAACATCTTATATACTTCAATGATTGTTTTTATACTGCTGTAACAAACTTTTATTAATTAAAGAAAAATATGGCCATGTGCTTAGCATTGTTGGCCGGCAACATCTGTGGTAGTAGATTCCAGGCAATCGTCACTTAAGTATATGCTGATGTTTGTGGCTTCTGCTTGTTCATCAGCCAGGTTCTATACTGGGTTTCACTTTATTGCCAAAATTTAGAGAGTATGAAAAGGAAGTCTGGATCCTAAAAAAACAAATCCAAGGACTTTGTATTCCCTTGTCAATCAAGCCTGTTTCAAATATTGGAGAAATTGCATGGAAATAAACAGAAGGATATACTCAAAACACATTTGTTCAGCAGCAGCCTAAGGTTTGTTTGGCTTTATGCAAATTGTTCTATTATGACAATTACTAATACCAATAGCAAACATCTATTTTAGGAGTCATTGTATGGGTCTGCTCCTTTAGTAGAACATCAGTAGCATTTGGTTTTACCATAGGGCCCCTGCTGTTCCACTAGTGAATCTTGCAGCACGTCATCATTGTAGATCAAAGAGTTTGTGATTTGATGCTTACCTTTCTCCTTTGGTAGCATGCAGAGCACCTTCCAGTACATTGAACACTCGTCTGGAGGGGTGAATGCTCTAGGTAGGCACCAGTTCAAGTTTTCCATGTTCAATAAGTTGTGTAGGTGTTATCTTCAGCAATAGGTCTTTGCTGTCAGTTTGTGGCAAGCAAACAATAGCCTTGGCAATAGCTTGAGTTGTTTAGGGGTTGCCGGAGGACCCCTTGGCCAACAACTCAACTAAAAACAACCCATTCATGACCTGGAAGCTTCAATTGATGATGAAAAAGGTCCGTTTGTCTAATATTGGTTTATTTGTGCAATTTTTGTCTTAGAGGTCTTCTGCTTGCATATCATGGCTTTCAATTTTGTGTTTTTATACAATGTGATTGTGCATATTTCTTGTGGTTTTATTTTTATTAATTCTGACTTGGTTTTATTGCTTGTTTACTTGCCTCTTTGCTTCTGAAAGAGGATGTAGAGTTGGGTGAATGAGAAGTGGGAAGGATCTGGGAGGAGTTTAAGGAGGATCATGATAAGATTATATTATATGAAATTTTTCAGTAAAATGTATGGAAGAAGTGAAAATGTCTTATTTTCTCTCACTAATATAAGAACTGAAATCATGATGAACGCCATGCATGTATCTGCTAATAAAGCTGAAATTGGTTGCAGTAATATTAATGATCACAAAAAAAAAATCCAAAGCAATTGTTGTACAGCTTCTAAAGTCATACATGTTGTAGATTTCCACACTGGATCCAATTAAATACCACTTGCATGTCTCTGGGTGAATCTATGTCTACAACGTCATGCAAAACAGAAGAAGGTGGGTGAGGTTCTATGTACAAACTCTTTTCTATTTTTAATTAGACATTCCATCCATAATGAATGGAAAAAGCTCAATACAAAGATTCCAATTTCCAACATTAACTGAAAGAATGTGATCTTGGGTACAAATCATCTGTCAATAGATCTTTAACTTAATAAATGTTACACTTGCATTTGAAATCTTCTTACAAAAGAATTTATCTTCAAAATCAAACAGACTTTCTTTAAAACTTGTTAAATTTATCTGAAAATAATTACCAAGGTAGAAGATTACCGAAGATGCAAATAAATACTTGACTTCCCCAGTGAATATTTTGAAGCCTCGTGTGTGTGTGTGTGTGTGACAGAGAGAGAGAGAGAGAGAGAGAGAGAGAGAGAGAGAGAGAAGGAGAAAGAGAGAGAGAGCTTGTGAGAGTGAACGACATTAATTTCTGAGTGTGAAAAGCATGTGAGTCTATATCTGTATGCTTTATCTGGGGCTATTTTTCTTCTTTGGTTGTTTCACGTATTCTAATCTTTTTTCTTTTTTTCTTTTTTTTTACCTATTTTATTATTATTCCTTAGATACTCGTTTTGTTTCTAACAGACACAGAAAGTATTATCTGCATGAGAGAGTAGATTGTGAGGATTGGGGGGAGTAGTGGGAAGAGAAACTGTAATCAGAATATATTGTTTGAAAAACTCTATTTTCACTAAAAGAAAAAAGTAAAAACAAAAAACAACAACAAAAAAAAGTCTACATGTTCTTCTGTCAACTAAAATATGTTTCAGTATTTTATGACACAAAGGACAAAAATACTAATTTCACCAGAAAGTTCCAGTAAAAATACTATTCTAAAATTATTGTATTGTTTATGGCCATAATACCCAGAATAAAACTAATCTCATCTAAATAGTTTTACCTTTAAATATTTTTAAATATTTTATTTCTTTAATTGATAATAACTCTTAAATTATTTGGCTGAATAATGCTCAAAGGAGTCAAACAGATTCAATAGTCTAGAAATAAATTAAATTTTTTTCAGTATTACCACAATCTTATATTCTAATGAATGAGAGGCCTTCAGGGAAGTAAGCAGTATAGTTGAACCTCAAAGAATTCTTTTGAAATCATATTTGACATATTGCTTTGGAAAAGTCACTAAGCTCCTATTTTTGTTGTTGAAAATGTAGACACCAGTGGAGCATGTGTCTTTATTACATGTTGGAGCATCTTCTGGGTATATGCGCAGGAGTGGAACAGCTGGGTCCTCAGGAAGAATTATGTTCATTTTTCTGAGAGTCCTCCAAACTGAGTTCCAGAGAGGTTGTATCAGCTTGCAATCCCACCAGCAATGGAGGAGTGTTCCTCTTTCTCCACATCCTCGCCAACATCTGCTGTCACCTGAGTTTTTGATCTTAGCCATTCTGACTGGTATGAGGTGGAATCTCAGGGTTGTTTTGATTTGCATTTCCCTGATGACTAAGGATGTTAAACATTTCTTTAGGTGCTTCTCAGCCCTACCAGTGTCCTCAGTTGAGAATTCTATGTTTATCTCTGTTCCCCATTTTTTTTGATAGGGTTATTTGGATCTCTGGACTTTAACTTCTTGAGTTCTTTGTATATATTGGATATTAGCCCTCTATCAGACATAGGATGGTAAATATTTTTTCCCAATCTGTTGGCTACCATTTTGTCCTATTTACAGTGTCATTTGTCTTACAGAAGCTTTGTAATTTCATTAGGTCCCATTTGTTGATTCTTGATCTTACTGCATAAGCCATTGGTGTTCTGTTCAGGAACTTTTCCCCTGTGCACATGTGTTCGAGAGTTTTCCCCACTTTCTCTTCTATTAGATTCAGTGTATCTGGTTTTATGTGGAGGTCCTTGATCCACTTGGATGTGAGCTTTGTACAGGGAGATAGGAATAGATCAATTCCCATTCTTCTACATGTAGACCGCCAGTTAAACCAACACTATTTGTTGAAAATGCTGTGTTTTTTCCACTGCATGGTTTTAGCTCCTTTGTCAAAGACCAAGTGACCATAAGTGTGTGGGTTCATTTCTGGGTATTCATTCTATTCCATTGATCTACCTGTCTGTCACTGTACCAATACCATGTAGTTTTTATCACTATTGCTCTGTAGTAGTGCTTGAGGTCAGAGATACTGATTCCCCCAGAAGTCCTTTTATTGTTGAGAATAGTTTTTGCTATCTTGGGTTTTTTGTTATTCCTTATGAATTTGAGAATTGCTCTAAGTCTATGAAGAATTGAGTTGGAATTTTAATGGAGATTGCATTGAATCTATAGATTGCTTTCATCAGGATGGCCATTTTAACTATATTAATCCTGCCGATCAATGAGCTTTGGAGATCTTTACATCTTCTGAGGTCTTCTTGGATTTCTTTCTTCAGAGAGTTGAAGTTCTTGTCATACAGATCTTTCACTTGTTTGGTTAGAGTCACACCAAGATATTTTATATTATTTATGACAATTGTGAAGGGTGTCATTTCCTTAATTTCTTTCTCAGCCTGTTTATCCTTCGAGTATAGGAAGGCTACTGATTTGCTTGAGTTAATTTTGTATCTGGCCACTTTGCTGAAGATGTTTATCAGCTGTAGCAGATCTCTGGTGGAGTTTTTCAGGTCACTTAAGTATACCATCATATCATCTGAAAATAGTGATAGTTTGATTTCTTCCTTTCTAATTTGTATCTCCTTGACCTCCTTTTGTTGTCTAATTGCTCTAACTAGAACTTCGAGTATTATATTAAATATATAGGGAGAGAGAGGGCAGCCTTGTCTAGTCCCTAATTCTAGTGGGATTGCTTCAAGTTTCTCTCCATTTAGTTTGATGTTGGCCATTGGTTTGCTATATATTACTTTTACTATGTTTAGGTATGGTCCAGAAGATGCTCCAACATGTAATAAAGACACATACTCCACTATGCTCATAGCAGCCATATTTATAATAGCCAGAAGCTGGAAAAAACCCAGATGTCCCTCAAGAGAGGAATGGATACAGAAAAATGTGGTACATTTATACAATAGAATACTACTCAGCTACTAAAAACAATGACTTCATGAAATTCGCAGGCAAATGGATGGAACTTGAAAATATCATCCTGAGCGAGGTAACTCAGTCACAAAAGAATGAACATGGTATGCTCTCACTGATAAGTGGTTATTAGCCCCAAAGTTTGGAATACCTAAGAGTCACTTCACAGCAACCATTGGGCTAAGCATGAGGTCCCAGATGGAGGAGTTGGAGAAGAGACTGAAGGAGCTGAAGGAGTTGGCAGCCCCATGGAAGGAGCAACAGTTTCAACTGGCCTGACCTCCCAATGCTCCAGGAGACTAGATCACCAACCAAAGAATACATATGGAGGGACCCATGGTGCTGGCCACATATGTGGCAGAGGAGGGTCTTGTTAGCCATCAGGGGGAGGAAAGGCCCTTGGGCCTGAGGGTGTTAGATGCCTCAGTATTGGAGAATGCCAAGGAGGGAAGACGAGAGTAGGTGAGTGGGTGGGTGGGTGGTGGAATACCCTCATAGAGGCAGGGAGAAGGGGAGGGGATAAGGGAGTTCTAAAGGTGAGATCTACAAAGGGGAAAACATTTGAAATGTAAATCAAGTATCAAAGAAAAAAAAAAAAAAAGCTGGCCAGAGGGAGGAGGGGAAGAAAATGTAGACACTAGTACTTTGAGACTGATGATGACATTTTAACAGGCTAAGGTAAGAACTAGATACTCTACAACCAGTTGTCATCTTTAATGTATCTAATTAACCTGGTATGCCATTGTATAAAGCTGATATGAGAAGCAGTCTGTGAATCCTTATTTTATGACATTGTTATCAAAAGCAGATACTCAGACAAACTTGAATTATGTTTGAAGAGGCAACCACATGACATTATACACATCCCATGTAATTACTGGAGATCTACTATAAAGAATGTGCAGACCTCCATGCTATTGGGTCTATCATGGTCACAATTCACATCCTGCCATCAGATACAGCTCTGCAACCAAAACATACATAGCGGTTTTAGTCAATGTAGTGGGAAGGTAGTGTGATAAAGGATTGTCAAATTAATCTATTCCACTTTGTCTCTTGCACTGCTGTGACATAGGTTCTCAGAAAAAAAGCTTAAAGATTAGTACCATCCAGATCTTGATATCCATTACACTGCTAAGCAAGGAGAGTTCTTCAAACTTTGAGAAATACCTCTCAAAAACTAACATGGATTCTTACCAGGTCAATTAATAAATAAACATGTGTCTTTTAAGGCAGTTTTTGCTTATCTTATGTCCTGGTACCAATACAGAAACCCAGTTGTTGCAGCAGATCTCTAGTCTCCAAGCACATCATTCAAGGTGGAATCCAGTCAATATGGAGTCACTGATCACCTGTCAGACTATAATAAAAGGTCCCGTTTGTTGAGATTTGTTGTGGAGCCAAGTATAATGCTAAGTGCTTACACTGTTTAAGATTCCCAGCAACACTGCATGGCTGTTTTCCATGTCCCTTCAAAGGGCCTAAGCTATGGAGTTGTTAGTCAACTTCAGCAGGAATCTAGTTGAAGCATTTCCTAACTTCATAATGTTTATTACTACTTTAACATTAGAAGAAAAAACAAAATGAATAAGACAGTCTTAGACATGAAGAAACTTAATTTAGAAGGGTAGGCTCTAAGAAGTCAATGCACCATTCAAGGTGAATCCTTACAGGCCAAAGGAAGCACTCACAGAACTTCCTTAACAGAATAGAAGTCTACACAGCATCCTATAAAGCAAGGCTAACAAAACTCTCTGAAGACCTAAGATTCAGAGTTGGGGAACTCTTATGGAAGAGTTGGGGAAAGGATTGAAGGCCCTGAAGGGGATAGAAACTCCACAAGAATACCAAAAGAGTCAACTAACCTGAACTTTTGGAGCTTTCAGAGACTGAGCCACCAACCAAAGAACATACACAGGCTAGAACAAAGCCTTCCACTGGCAAATATGTAGCAGATGTGCAGCTCATTCTCTGTGTGGAGCCCCTAACATCTGGAGCATGGTCAGTCTCTAAAGCTGTTGCCTGTCTGTGGAATCTCTTCCCCAACAGAGCTTCTTTGGCCTCAGTGGAAAAGAATGCACCTAACTCTGCAGAGACTTGATACACCAGATGTCAGAGGAGAGACAGGGGGCCCCACTTTCTCAGAAAAGAAAGGGAGGAGGCATGGGCAGACAGATTTGGGGGAGGCAATGGGGATAAAGACTGGGAAGCAAAAAATAAATAAATAAATAAAATTTAAATTTAAATTTATTTAAATTTAAATAAATAAATTTTTAAAAATGAGTAAATGGAGAGAAGTACCTAAAGCATAAAAAGAAATCCCCACTGAGTGCTACAAGTAGAGCAGCCTCTTTTTTCTCCTGATTTTAATAAGATGGCATCTATATTGTATGCGTTATTTTGTGATTTGATTTCTATTTAATGCCATAATAACAGAACTGATACTTTGACAAATAATATATTTAATAGTTATTTAATAAAGAAATAAAGTACTTTGAAAGGATTAGATTATAATGTTCTTAACTGTACTGGGTCAATAGGCAGTGAAGGTTCACTCTGAGACATAGTGATTAATGTCCATGGGAATAAATGAACAGACGTGAGCTTCTAGCTTAATTTGGCATACAGTCTGAGTCACAGAGATAAATGTGTACTTCTTCTCCTTCTCCCCCTCCCCCACTTCTAGTATGCAAAAGAGGGATTACTCATTATGGAACAATAAATAAAGGATCTGATAACCACAAAAGAAGAAAGGGCAAGGGCAAAAAATAAGAAACTGCCATGAACAGACATGAACATTAAATTGGAGGGTCTTATTTATAGCTTATGTCTCTTGTCATTTCCTTGCACACTATGGTTTTTACTCTTCTGACCCAATGGAGATTCTATTACTCATATCAATGTTCCCTTGGGGCATTCTTTACTGCTGATGTAGCCTTTTGTTTGCTCTTTTATGTAATAACAGGCTCTCTTTTTGGTTTGGATTCCCATAAGAACAGTGAATTTATGATCCATATCTTAATAATGGCATGAATTCATATATTGAGGGTGATGGGTATCAGAAGACATGGCAACAGGTCTGTACCCACCTGGAAGCAACAGCAAAATGATCTGTTTGCCCAAGGTAAAGATGGTATGAAAGTGAGAATGGGGTTACCTCAAATTCACACCTTGATCAGTTACCAGAGACCCACCCACAGTAGAAAGTACATAGGCAAGAAGAAGTTAACCTTGGTAATGCCACACATCTGGCTTAAAAACATTCTCTCTGGTCTGGTTTAAAAATACTTTTTAAAATCAAGCTACTTCTTATCCAAGTGGTCATATGATTTTCATGTCACCCAATTTTTTGTGTTAATCACCTAATTCGATTTTTAGTTCCCATTACTCCCAGCCCCAAAAGTGCATCCTTCAAGTCTCTGAGAGAGTCTTGCCAAAAGTAAAGTACATAACATCTGAATTAAAATCTCTCTTATGGGGACACATGTTTAATAAAGAATCCCAAGCACACTCTAAAGCATCTTATATGGTCATACCAAAGTCTTTCAGAAATCACTCTATCATTTCTTTCTTCTCCCTCCCTTGTTCACCTCAACCAACCAGATGGCCTTCCTGCTCCCCTTGAAAATGTTTCTTAAATATTGTGGAAAAATGTGATGTCACAATGGAGCACTGTGAGGCAAAGTGGAGCATTGAAGTGTCATAATTGAACTGTGGTGTAACTAGACATAATTGTGATATCATAGTGGAGCCTTGTAAAGGCATGGTGCTATACTGTGATCTCATGATGAAATATTGCAAATAACAATAGGCCTTTGACATGCCACAGTGGAACAATGTCATCTCATTATGAAGTATTGCAATGTTACAATGGAATATTATAATGTATATACATCATTATGACAACACAATTCAACATTATGTTAGCATAATACAGTAGTATTGTGTCACAATAGAGCATTGTGATGTCTCAGGACAGAATTGTGTTATCACAAGGGAACACTGTCATGTCATAGAAAAGCACTGTGGCCTCATAATGGAATATTGTGATATCATGGTGGAATATTATGATCTCATAATAGAGTGCTATGATATTACAATGGAACACTGTGCTACCACATGCAAGTTGTGATAGCAGAAACAGCATAGTGATGTTCTAATGAAATACTATGATGTCAAAATTGATCTGTGATGTCACAAGTTACTGTGATATCACAAGGTAGCATTGTGTTTGCAGAATAAAGTAGTGCATGTCACAGTGAAGCATTGTGATCTCATAATAAAGTACTGTGGTATCATAAGAGAGTACTTATGGTTATAGAGTTATATCAAATTCTCCCAGATACCACTCCATCATTACTTCTTCTCTCCCCCTTATTCATCTCAGTCAACCAGAGTGGCTTTCCTGGTATCTTGGAGTATGTCTCATATGTTTTGTCAAAGACTGTGAGGTCACAATGGGGCATTGTGATAACACAACACTGTCCTGTGACATCACAATGTTCCACTATGACACAAAACTACTTATGTCATGTCACATACAGCATTGCGATGCTATAGTGAGGAATTGTTGTGTGAAAATGAAACATTATAATGGCACAAAAGAGCGCTGTGATGTCACAGGAAGCACTTTGATGATTTCACTACCTGTTTCTGCCAACATTCACAATCCATGACTTACTCACATTATCATTCAAGTTTGGAGTCAAATGTCACCGCTTATTCGAGACCTCCCTTGTGCTCATCATCTAAGTAATCACCCTGTCAGTCTTCTATCATCACACACTGCTTTATTTATCACAGATGGCTTAACACTCTCTTTATGGCATTGTGTATTTCTTCAATAGTCCTTGACTTATATATTAAGCTTAATGCCAGCAGGGGTGGTAACTTTTGGTTACTGTTCTATTATTCTCAACGCCCAATACAAGGTTTGGTCCTAAGAAGGAATGCTGTACATTTTCTGCTAAATGATTGACTGTGAGAAGAGCCTATTAAATGGATCACATTACTAAGGCTCCACCTATAAACAAATCTCTAAGGGACCTTGCCACAAGAAAAGTCATGGAACAAAAATCTCTGAAAATGGAACTTAGACAAACACTCAAGATTCTCCTCTGCTCCACAAAGTTGAACTGCATATGGTATCCTCACCAAGTTCAGCAGTGTTATTCTATGGACAGTTGGGCTTTAGATGTTAAGAACAGAGCTCAGGAATGGACCCAGGGGCCTGAATAAGCCCTGATAGCCACTAGCCCTGAATAAGCCATCAGTGGTCACTGATTCATGACAGATAAGCCTTCCAAGTCTTAGTTTCCTCACCTGAAAATATTGGGCAATGGCATACAATAGTTTTCAGAACTACATGAAAATTTTTAATGAAAAAACATAATAAAAATATATCATGAAGAAATATGATAAAAATGTATCAGGAGAATTGTTAAAGGCTAAATATATGTTTTATAAGAATGCTGTCTCTGGAAGCACAAATAATGAACCTTCATTCTATGCCTACATCAAAATAAAGAGAGTCACATTTCTATATAATGAGTAGAAACATCCAGGAAAACGTCAATTATCATTGAGTTTCATTGGCTCACTCATCTCTCTACTGTGGTGAGTAAAACCAAAATTCTGTTACTTACTCTATTGGATGGTTTACTAACAGGATATTCTCCATTTTAAAAGCCAGGAATCTAGCTTGTTACCAGGCAGAAGTGTCTGCTAGCTGACAAGGTGTCACCAAAGAAGTAAGATGTATGGTGTCCACTGCTAGTTCTAAATGTGTCTCCAGAAACTCTTGGCAATCCTCAGTGTAAAAGTCAATAAGACCAATAAAACCAAGTATAGAAAATTGCATGCTGTTTGGATCCTTGCTTTACCTCACGAGATGTGTAAATCAGCTAATTGAAACCAAAAAAGCCAGCATCTAAGGTCTGATGCTTTACATCAGAAAAAAAAAAACAAACAAAAAACAAAAACAGAAGGTAATGGAAGCCCCAGCGTGTGTTTCTAAACCCAGTTTACCTTTACCTAAGTCTAGTGGTAAGATGCATGACAAGTGGAACCATGACACCCTCCTAGCTCAAAAGACACTTAAGATTCACATAGCCTGTCTCTGGGAGCCCTGGCATGAAATCCATAAAATCTTCAGAAAGCACTGTCAACAAATCAGAGTTGAAACATAAGAAAAAGAAAAACAATTTTAAATCCCACAGAACTCTGAGAAGGGAGCAAGAGGAGCTGCTGGTAAAACCCCACCTCCCTCAATGGTAACCCCCTCATTGAGCTCCTCCCTTGTCAGGTCAGTCTGTCAGCTCCAACTCAAAGCCTGCCATAGCCCCTACCAATGCCAACCTTTCCCAGCTCCATGATGTATTGCCCATTTGGAAACTTACTGAATCCAGCAGCACAAGCTGGCTAATTAAATAGAAGAGTCTGTTTCTTTAGTAGTCTCCTTAAGATATAATAGAAGACCCAGAAATAAACCCATACACCTATGGTCAATTGATCTTTGACAAAGAAGCTAAAACCATCCAGTGGAAAAAAGACAGCATTTTCAAAACATGATGCTTGTTCAACTGTTGGTCAGCACGTAGAAGAATGTAAATTGATCCATTCTTATATCCTTGTACAAAGCTCAAGTCCAAGTGGATCAAGGACCTCCACATCAAACAAGATATGATGAATCTAATAGAAGAGAAAGTGGGAAAGAACTTCAAACACATTGTCACAGGGGAAAATTTCCTGAACAGGGCACTAATAGTTCATGCTCTAAGATCAACAGTTGACAAATGGGTCCTCATAAGATTGAAAAGTGTCTGTAATGCAAAGGACACTGTCAATAGGACAAAATGACAATCCACAGATTAGGAAAAGATCTTTAACAACCCTATATCTTACAGAGGGCTAATATTCAAAATATACAAAGAACTCAAGAAGTTAGACTCCAGAGACCCCAATAAACCAATTAAAAAAATGAAGTACAGAGCTAAACAAAGAATTCTCAACTGAGGAATTTTGAACAGCTGAGAAGCACTTAAAGAAATCTTCAACATCCTTAGTAATCAGGAAAATGCAAATCAAAACGACCCTGAGATTCCACCTCACATCATCCAGAATGGCTAAGATCAAAAACCCAGGTGACAGCAAATGCTGTCAAGGATGTGAAGAGAGAGGAACACTCCTCCATTGCTGGTAGGATTGCAAGCTGGTAGAACCACCCACAAAATCAGTCTGGTAGTTCTTCAGAAAATTGGAAATAGTTCTATGTCAGGAGCCATAATAGGACAAGCTAATAACTAGCAGGTGATCTTGCTGAGATGGTCTACTTCAGATTAGAATATAATCTGTGACAGATTTACTCTTCTGAGGCAAGGACATAAGAGAATTCATTTTAGGAAAAATTCCTGCTATTAATATGCTTTTTCTGTTATTAAACATATAAAACAATAAATAGATATTAGCCCACCCCTTTGGAGCAGATCTCTGCAGACCTACAAAGATGTATTGTCTTGTAGTCATGCTATATAAACAAATAGATAACTTCTTAAGTCTTAATGATGATCCTATAAGAATTCCTAAATTTATATCAGTGATTATTAAGCTCTTTTATAGTGGGACTGCTATTAGGTCTTTTTCTGATAGTCAAAACTGCAATAAGAACTCTGCCAGACTCCCAATTGCTCCCAGTTAATTGATCTTAAATAGTAACCAGACTTTCTCCTACTCAGGGCACATACCAAGAGGTTGTAAAACAAGTAACCAAAGGACATAAAAAGAGAACTAATGATTTATTATAGGTGCTAAGACAGAAAACAAAATATTGATTGACTTTATCTATAGAAAACTTCAATAATAACTTAGTTATGGTTTTAAACCTACAGTGAACCTGTGGAGCTGTGACAGGTGATAGATGTTTAGCCAGATAATTACTCCTAATGGGTATGCTTGTAAACATTCTCTGTTGTAAAATTCTATTTTAGTTTACAATCCCATAGGAAGAGCAACAATATCAACCAACCAGACTCCCCAGATCTCCCAGGGACTAAACCACCAACCAAAGAGTGCACATGGAGGGTCCCAAGGCTGTATGTATAGGAGAGGATTGCCTTATCTGGCACCAACGGGAGGGGAGGCCCTTGGTCCTGTGGAGGCTTGATGCCCCCGGTGTAGGGGAATCCTAGGGTACTGAGGCGGGAGTGGGTGAGTGGGTGGGTGAGCATCCTCATAGAAGCAGGGGGAGGGGAAGAGATGGGGGTTTGTGGAGGGGAAAGTGAGAAAGGGGATAACATTTGAAATGTTAATAAATTCAATAACCAATAAAAAAGAAAATTGTCTATTTGGTATTCCTCCATTTCCTTAACAAAGTACAACTTAACAATCCCTTATAAAACAAAGATGTTTTATAATTTAAGATGACTCTTCAGGAGGCAAAGCTATTATATCATTTTATAGATGGACAGACTTGGTTTCAGAGCTGTTAAGTGAATTGTATATGTCACACAGCTAAATAACCAAGCTGGGCTTAATAACCAATTCTTATTTTCATTATTAATTTTTAAAATTCACTTAAAAATAATTGGTTTCATTGAGATAATTTCATCCATATCCATCATTATACTTTGTTCTTAATCACCACCCCAACCTCCCCTCAATACCTGTCTCCCCTTCTCTCTGGTCTTATTCATTATGCTAGCTCCTTCTTCTACTTCATGTAATAAATAATCTATTGTCCTCTCTTGCTCCCCCCACACCTTTATACCTCTTCCTTCTCTCTCATAGTCCTCTTTTACTTTCATTTCCTACACACACACACACACACACACACACACACGCACGCACACACGCACACACACACTTCAATCTAGATTCCACATTTGAGAAAACATATGCAATATTTGCCTGTCATCTGGCAAAAGCCAACTCTTCTGAATTAGTTCAGAACATTTTCTACTTGACCATTGGAGCTGACATGAGCATTCAGATGGCTTCAACCAAGAAGAAATCAGTGGGCAGTTGAGCTCACTAAGGATTGTAAGAGAGACATATTGAGTGTTTTATCTCAGTCTTAACAAAGAAGAAAATGCATGACTGTAGGCATCAGACTTTCTATTCAGTGGAGTTTGAGCTGAGTTTTGTCACTGCTACAAACAAGGTATTGCATCCTGTGATGAAGAGCCTAAGAAACGCAGGAAAGGCAGTGGTGAACTGTAATAACTATAATGGAGGGAGAATAAGTGATATATATGTGTATATATATACATGTTATAGAACAAGTATATTGTATATACTACTTGCATTGATGACTTACTGTTCACATGTCAGAAATTATATCTGAGAAGCTAGAAGTGTTTATAAATAAACACAAGGTCAAACATATTGCCTTTAGGAACAACGAATTCATGGCAAATTTCCCAGTTTTGCCTCTGGATAACTGTGGTAGCAATTACACTATGTTCTATAATTTTTCTAAGGCTCAGCTTTCCCCTTCATTAAGAAAAGATAAAATAACAATCAATCACAATACACACTGTCTTATCATGCACAGAAATATAAATATATCCTCTACTCAGTAGGATTCATGAGTGTTCTTTTCTTTTTTCTGCATCATCTTTGCCTGACCTTGAAAAATTGCTTAACTTTACAGAGTTCCAGTAAACAAAGACAGCACCAATGGCCTCTTTATTTGAGAAGGTTCTTGAAAGGATCAAGTGGGATAAAATACTAAACTGTTTTGAAAACAGTAAATCACTATTCACTGATCATATTTTTCATATTCTAGCAAAGTATATTAAAATATGAGTTGAGCACATGAAGATCTCAGGTTGCCTCAAGCTTAAATCAACTGTTGTTTTAGGTAGAGGATATGTGCATATTTATACACAAATGGAAGGGTGCTAACAAGTATCATTTATTCTATCTTTATTTCTTGACTTATAGATGTCAAGTGCCGAGCACTTGAGTTACAATGAGAATACTCCAATGGGTTGAGAATTTCTCGTTGCACACCTATGCTAGCATATGTATACTGCATGCAGGATGCTTGTGGCTAGATCATTTGAGCTCACTTAGGAGGGACAGGAAAGGGGAACGATCCATAGAATTGACACTGGAATAAAGAGGTAAAATATGAGAAATCATTGAAGAGACACAGGAGCATTCCAGTAGTGGGAGGAACTGGAAATCCACAAAAGAAGAACAAACCAATGTGGTTAGCATTTATAACCCAAAATGCAGTAAAGTTGAGGAACTAGGCAAGGTTTAAGTCTAATGAGTCCAGCTAGGGAATTAGAACTTTATTTTATTTTTAATGTTTTTAATTGAAATGGAATTGCATCTCTTCTTCATTCCCTTTTCCCTTTCTAGCCCCTCCCAGGTACCCTCCCTCAATCTGTACTATGATTCTTAAGCTAATAACTTTTTTTTTATTTTATTCTATTTGTTATATACATACATGTATATGTATATGGTTTCAAGGCTGACAGCTCTGCGTTGGAAAGATCATCACAGAAAACCACAACTAGACAATGCAGGCACAAGTAGATCATGGGAAACCTATTGCCAACAGATACATCTACACAATGGCTTCTACATCTATGGCTCAAGGAACATTGCAGAAGAGAAGAGGTATAAAGATTTTCAGAGCTGGGATACCATGAAGTCTGATGTGAAACATTATCTCCTAGCAACTGCTGCATAAACAAGACCAAAACAATATAAATATTAGGGTATCAGTTTTCATAAACCAATGAAAGTTCCATGGGTTTAAAATTTTAAAGTCTCAATTTGAAGAGATCTCTGAATTTCTTCATTATTAGTTTATAATTGAATGGCATTATTAGGAAGCAGTAGAAACTAGAATGTAAGGTCTACTTGGAGAAATGAGTCACTGGTTGTGTTCCCTGAAGAATATTTCTTGTCCTAAGCCTCCTTCTCAGATTCCTGGTTTACTCTACACTATGACATTCTGTCTCTTCATGGCCCAGAACTAATGGAGCTAAGCAACTAGATAGCAAAACATTTAAAACCATTACCTAAAATGTTTCCCATTTTGCTTAGGTATTTTGTCTCAAGGAATAAAACTAATACACTCCTCAGAAACAATAGAGCAATTTTAAAAAATGTGTTCTTTCCTCTTAATTCTAATGCACTGTTTGAAGTTTTCAAACTTCTATTCTCATATGCTATGAGTGAATGTCACCAACTGGATAATTTGTAAAGAATAGGTTCCATTTCCTGAGAAGTCCAAAAGGATAACACCAGCATCTCTTCCATATCTGTTCTGATGAGAGTCTATTTGCATCATGCATCAGGGCAAAGAGTACCACAAAGCTATGCAACACAGGAGCTCCAATCTCTGCTCCTGTTCTTATGAAGCCACGAATTCCTTCATAAGTGCTGCACCCTCATGAGTTCATGTGACAGTCACTCTCATGATATTCTGATTGCTTCCCAAATACCAATCCCTACACATACACACATGCCATTAGAATATGAACGTGGGGATTAAATCTTCAACAAGGAGCACATGAGCAATATGATACACTTTATAATAAATCCTTTTTTCTCTCTCATAATGGTAGGTAGCAAAGCCAAATCCATGTGGTTTAATAGGAAAATAAATTTTACAACGCATTTGTGTATTCATTTCTTGAGAGAAGACCACCTACTACAAAACCCTGTGCACCATAAGCAGAAAACTGATTCTTTTCTTTTTTTTTTTTGGTTTTTCAAGACAGGGTTTCTCTGTGTAGCCCTGGCTGTCCTGGAACTCACTCTGTAGACCAGGCTGGCCTCAAACTCAGAGATCCACCTGCCTCTGCCTCCCGAGTGCTGGGAACTAATTCTTAAAGCCATCTATCTCCTCACTTCTAAGAAAAAGATCCCAGTGGAGAACAACATTAAATAACAGAAAATAACTATTTGGGAAAAATTTGAGTATGAAGAGAGGAATGGAAAGCACCCCAGGGAGGGCATGAATTTCTCTGAACTTAATATTTGATATGCAGCAGGACTTAAATGAAACATGGACTCTAAAATAAACTATTTGAACTGTATTTCAGAAGCACAGAGGCTATGGGAAAGAACATTTTGATTAAGATTCGTCAGCTGGGGATTCAGCAAAGAGACACTGTTCTTCCTACCCACAGCAGCCTTTGAAGATCTTTTTATTCACATGACAAATGAGCAAGTGGAGGCAAGGCACTCCTCTTTTAAAAAAGAAAGCCTTTGACATGGTTTAACTTCTCAATATAATAGCCAAAGCAAATGTCTCTGGATAAAGGAGAACAGATAAAATGTTTTGTGTAGGAAAATCCTAGGGCCAGGAGAAAAAGTCTTGGGTAACTCCAGAGTTTGCCTATCGTGGAAACAGACTGTAACATGGGTAGGAGAAAGATCACCTTTGAGCCCTTTTAGGAAGAATTAGTACTCTTCAGTACATTTAATTCCCCCAACCTGTCTCAAAACATATTCCTTTTGTTTTAAGATAAAATGAAGAATAAAAGAAAGCACACAAAGCAGACTGAGACCTGTTTTCCTAAACTAATAAGTGAATGCATGTCAGAAACCTCTCTTAGGTCTCCATTCACGATTTTCACCCAAGCCACTTGCTTCCACCCAAGTTGCTTTCTTCTTGGACATCTCCAGAGTGCCCATTCAAGAAGCTTCTGTAAAACCAAGGTAAAGATGTCACCTTCCTTCCCATCCCTGCCTCTGCCCCTTCCCTACTGGAGTCTCTCCCCACCAGGATCCCTCTCTAGAGATGCACACCTGGACATTGAGACAACCCTTTCTCTCTTGTCTACCATCCATAGAGATGGCCTCTAGAAGCTATTTACTACAGGAACCAGAACTCTAGCCATATGTGATTGTTTTGAAGTTAAATTTCTGACCTATTCTGGACAAATTATGTGTCATCCAAAAGCAATTTGGAATTACAAGTCAAAGAAAAATGGGCAGTCTCCCCGATGGCTTGAACCATTAAGTAAAATGTAGAGGTACTGAATACAAAATCATCTTAAGAGGAATTGAATGTAAAGAAAGGAAATGGGCAGGGAGATGAATAAGAAGTCAAGGAAACAGATCTGGCAAGATGACTCTAGGGGAGTAAAAGGGCTGGTCTTACAAGACTATCCACCTGAGGTTGATCTCCAGAACCCACATTGGAAGGGAAAAACCAACTCCTAACGGTTGTCCTCTGACTCACAATCAGTGACAACACGTGCATGTCATATAGACAGACATCTCACACTCATACATACACATACAAATAATAATAACCAATAATAATATACATATATTCATGCAATAATCATTAGTGATTTGTGTTGGTAGGAAAGTAGAGAGGGTATATGGGATGGTTTGGATGGGAAAAGGGGAAGGGAGAAATATAATTATTATCTTTAAAATAAACAATCTTAAGTTATAATAAGTAAATTAATAATTTTAAAAGAGTTAAGCCTTTAACTATTTTGTGTCCCTAGATGTCCACGAAACATCTGCAGGCATTCTCTACTTGATCGCCATAATTGCCTTCTCCTTGAAGACCACCCACCTTCACCACATACAGTCTCAATGGCAACTTCTCTACCTTTCTCCCTCATTACAGTTTTTTTTTTAATCTTTAGATCCATTTAATTGCTATGATCATGTTCTCTAATTTTTTCAGACTGCTGGCTTGGCACTGCCCAGCTAGTAGCTCTGGAAAGCTCTGATATTTTATTTGCATTAAGAGATTCTGCTGAGGACAGAAGCAATATATTCATCTCTGATTTTTACTGGTTTTCCTGAGGTATGTTAGTTACTGGTGAGATGAGGTATAGAATGAGAATATGTTAGAGGTTTCCTTAGGCAAATGATTTCCTACCTACTAATTCCACTAACTCCAGGAGGATCTGGAAGCCAAAGCGATAACAAGGTCCAAACAGACAATGTACAGAGAGTAAATAGTGATTCCATACATCCTTTTTATTGTGTGTGTTCTGGGAAGTGTGTATCCTAGAAGTATAAAATGTCACAACATGGCTTGTAGGATGTCTATAGTTCACCAGAAACTGGTAGCCATAAGTTTCTGAGACACTAGAATGTGTTAGAGATGTTCAGATTATATGGCATAAACAAATCCCTCCAAAGACATAATTAATAGCTTTACCAGGTATCCCAAAAGAATACATTCTTGGCATCAGAATAATGGTAAACTCTAATATGCATATTGTCTCTAAGCCTCTTTATTACTTTTTTCAGATATCAACCCCTTTAATGTGCTAGAATATTTATTGAACATCTGTCATTGCCTAGTGACTATTATACATTACATGATAAAATGAGGAATTTTTCCCAAAAGTGAAACCAATCAGAACAAGCTACTTGCTTCTTCCCCAGAATTAGAGATTATACCCCAATGGAAATCCTTATAAAATCAGAGGCCTCCAGTCTCAACAAAGGATGCTCTAGCTTTCCGTGAGCCAGAGTCCAGTTCAGGAACTGAACCTTCCTCTTTAGTAGTAAACACATCCAACCTAGATGATGGCTAAGCAATTAGACCCTGTTGATGAACTTGTTTCAGATTTTTACCTGGAATCTCTTTTTACCTGAAGAATTTTTAATGAAGAGTCTCTGGCCATGCATCTATCTATAGAATAATAGAAAAGTTGTACCTTTATTTTTCTTGCTGTATCCTGGCCTTGAGGTTTTCCCTACCCCCATTAAAGCTTAATTCTTGACCTTTGGTCCACACCATGTAACTATCTGAATTTCTCCCAAAACACTGGAACCCATCACAGGACAAGTCAGAAAGTACACACCTTGGCAACAGTAAATAAATAGCTAAATCATACATGACAAATACCTGTTCATAAACTGAGAAAAGTATTGGGAACTTCACTGATATTTTCAAGAAAGACATGAGCAAAAATGAACAAAATAACAAACAAAAAAGAGTGAAACTTTTTGTTAAAGTGTCATTCTGTCATGTGAAGAGTATTCAGACCAAGGTCATAGCATTAGCAACACCACTGAGAAAAAAAAATGTTTGTGGTAAAGGAGCCTAGTGTGGCTGAAGCAGGAGCATGTGGGTTTTCATGAGATTAGAAGTGCAATTTGTGACCCAACCATCATCTAAAGTCCGTATCCACTCTGGTTTGGCCTCTGGAATGGATAATATTCTATTGCACATTAACAATCATGAGACTGTGGTCAAAGGCAGAGGAACCAGAGGTCTTCAGCATGCTGATCTAAGTGGTCCCACAACTGAGCAGTCTAGGCATCCTGTCTTCCGTATATTTCCTGATCTGTATGTGACACTGTTTCCATATTCTGTGACATTTCATTCTAGACTTGAATCTAGAATGATGATGCTGATGGAAGTGATAATACCCACTAATATGTGTGTGTCAAGAGTTAGGAGAAATGCTTTATATACATCATTTCATCCCTACAAACATAGATGCTTTTAGTGAAATCAGACATAGGGCCATGAGATGTCATCAGTGGGAAAGGGAGATAATACAAGGTCATGTGTCCTTTCCACTACATCTGTCATAATGGCATGAAACATTTTGACCCAAAACATGTTTGCATTACAGAATAATTGCTTTAAAAATTAATATAGCAATGTTTGGGCATGTCCTTAGCCTTGTCTTGGGAGCACACACTTCAAAAGCAAGCACACTGCTCTCTCACATTCTTCTAACAGAAATTCTCCCAATCCAAGCACTGTCGACACTTAATGGTAAAGGTCTTGGCACTCTCTAAAAGGAAAGATCTTGTGCCTACAATTCTTGAGGATGGATTAAAAGTAATTATATTTTCTTCCCTACAAGGAAAAGTAAGAAGAGGTCCACTTCTTTAGAAACTTCTGGTCTTGCTCAGTTATATCTATTTTCTATACCACATCTAGGGCATTTGTCTGAAACAAATATAATTCTTTCAAAATTATCCTGTTAAATTTATCTTCAAAAATAAAAGTATCCTCCTGTTTCCAAGTTTCAAGGCTGTCTGTCTTCATTCCAAGGCACTGCACTGGTGAATGCAATATTGAACTACAGGATGATGATCTTCCAAAGCTCACTCCATGTATTTGCTGGTGTCCAGTGAACTACAAAATGATGCCCTTCCATAGCACACTCCATGTATTTGCTGGTGTTCCATGCCTCCTGTCAGTCTCAGCTCTTCTCTTGGATTAGCTTTGGACTTCTCATGATTTTCACTTCCTGTCCTGAACCCATGGACTTGCCTCACACTTTCTAGACAATTATTCAGCTGTCTAGTGTTCAGCCCCAGGCTTCTTCCTGGTTGTCACTCTACCCTCACTTGCTCTGAAGTAAGAGTGGGTCACAATCCCCCCCCAAAAAAAATCTACCCCTTAATTTTGTTTAGATATTAATATTAAGACTTCACCATCAGTGATGATTATCAATATAAAAATCACTCTATTGGTTATTAGAAATGTAATGTGAGGTTCAGAGGAGCTATTATAAAGATAATATATAATGAAATTTCCATGCGTAGCTTCTCCCAGTTTCAGATGCCTCCTCTTGCCGGCATACAAGACAAACTTAATCTCTTGCTATTCCATCTCTGTTATGTTCTAAGTCATTGAGCCTATGGGAAATAAAATACTTTCTTCATCTATATTAAGCATTGAAATATTTTTCAAAGAATTTGATCATGTCTTAAGGAATAGAATCAAAGTCATTTCTCCTCCTGAAGATAATTTTAATGGTAACTCAGTGCTTATCTTTTAATTCTGCGGTGACTAATGACCACAGGAATTATTTTAAATAAGGAGGAAAAAAGAAGAAGGCTGACATTTATTGCATCATTTCTTTAGATATGTGCACATTTTAGACATAATTTCACTCCCTGGTCCAAATTGCACACATCTCAGATGTTTTGCTGAACAGCCAAAAACTCTCTGGATTATAAACATATGAATTTCCTTTAACAAAGCCTTCTGCAGTAAGTTCCCTGGGGATATGACTATTGTGTTTATTATTATATTTTAATGGTAGATATCTAAATGTGTGCTATTTCTTAAATGAGTGTCTTCCTGATTTAAAAAACAGTATATTAGCAAACAACAACAGAAGAAAAAAAAAAGAGAGAGAGAGACATCACCACAGACATGCAAAAAGATGACCATTTCCAGACAAGATCATATTTAGTACAGAAACATCCAGTAATAGAACTTAGATTTAAAGGGCTGAGGAAATGGCTCATTAGTACCTCAGTGGTACACTGAGCTAGGCTCAATGATATGCATGTGCAACACCAGTAACAATGGTGGGTATTCTGGAGAGAGGAAGGCAGGTACATTCCATGGGGCTTGCTCGACTCCCCTTCTAGCTGAGCTGATAAGCTCAGGATTCAGTAAGAGAGCCTGACTCAAAACCACAAGGTGGAATGACACAGGTGAAGATGCCCAGCATCAATCTCAAACCTTCATCTCTATGCTCTCATACGTGTGTGTGCGCCTACACATAAAAATACACACAGATACATGTAAATGCACAAACACATACACAATAAAACATTTAAAAATAAAATCATAAGGTTGGTAGATACAAGCCTCAGATATTATAAAACAGAGAGTGACCTAGTCATCAAGCCAGCTAGGTTCTCAATAAAGGTCAAGTGTCTCATGCTCCCTGCAACCCAGTTATTATTCAAAACATGTGGAAAAGCAGATTTTCTAGATGGCTTCCTGTTGCTGACCATGCTTCCTAGCCTTGTTAAACTGCCTCCTAAAGTTGAAGGTAAAACCTGGAAGCTTGGGAGATGGCTCAGTGGTTAAGAACACTGGCTGCTCTTTCAAAAGATCTGGGTTCGACCCCCAACATCCATGTGGTGTCACTCCAATGGTTCCAATTCCCTTCTCAGGCCTCCATGGACACCAGGCACACAGGAGGTGCACAGACATACACAGGGGAAATACCCATATATGTAAAACAAAGATGATAAGACCTAAAAAATATTCTACTTTGCTGGGGTGACAGTAAGCCATTCAACAAACACAGGCAAAATACAGCAGTGCCCTTGCTTCCTCTCCAGCTCCCTGCCACGGTTTTTTCAAGTGCTTGCATTCCTCGGCCTCTTATAGAAAGTACTACCTCAATCATCTACTCAAAAGATTGGTGTTTACATTCTGTTCAAAGACAACATCATCTCATAAGGTCATAGCTTTGTTCAGGGAACATCAGAGGTGCAATAGATAAAGTAATAGAGATGACTTTACGCAATAACATTTCCAGCAGTGTATATTGCACTAAGAACTTCTAGCTGCATTTGCCACCCAAGAAAAAAGATTTCCCTTTCCGCTATATCCCAACTTAATTGCTGCTACTTATAAACTGAGCTTTGTGTGTTACTATACTAGCACTTATAGCTACATGAAATGTTAAGAGAGCATCCAGCTGAGTCCTGTCTCTAAGGACCCTGTCTGTAAGGGTCCTCCCTGTATACAGCTAAGGAAGCTTGTTTGTTGAGGGTTCTCTACTTTCTGAGAAGCAGATTGATACATAATTATATAGGAGTGAAAGATGTGGCCTATGCAGTACTGGGTAAATTCATTCTGCATTTTATTTCATTCCCCTAAAAAGAGACTCCTATCTTTCACAGCTGTGAATGTTCTCAATCTATTTGACAGGGCCCCAAAAAAGGAAGAGAATTCGTACAATAATTGCAAATAAAGAGCCCTTGACTCCAGCTCACCAAGACTGGTTTAATCAAAAGCAAGAAGAAAAATGAGAGTGGAAAAAGTGAAGACTGTCAGAATATCATCAAACTATTTCTGTGTGTCTGGATTATAAAGTACTCCTCAGTAAAATGACTCACCAGAAAGATGCAATAACACAGGAAGCATGAATGCCTGGTCATGTGTGCAGTATTCTACTCCCCCTCTTTACCCCTCCATCTTTGTCCTCTCTGCTTTCCCCACCTGTCATTCTGACTCCTTGAAATTTCTGCCAGTCAAACCACCATTGATTTAAAGGGTTAGCTTAAACTGGGCATCTTTCTAGAAGACAGTCTCAAATTACCCAAAGTATTTTCTTCTTTTGTGCTGCTCAAACATGGTTTCTCTTATAAAATTTTGTCTTCTCCACTTGATGGAAGCATAGCAGGAATAAAAAGAGGAGAGAGCATTTCTCTCTGCCTAATTTAGGCCCCAAAGTTGTTCTAGTTAACTCTGACTCACAGGACAATACTTGGTTATCCAAAAGTAGCCTTGATCTTCAGATTGGTGCTTGGCTTATCTCAGACAATAACTCTTATTAAAACTATTTTTTAAAAAATTTATTTATGTCTATGCGTGTGTGTGTATGTGTCCATGAGTGGTTGTGCACCTGTGTGTGCAGGGGACCATGCTATGTACATGCAGAGGCCAGGGAAGGACATCAGATCCCTGGATGCTAGATTGACAAGTGTTTCTAGAACACCAGCTGAAACTCCATGGGTTCTGGGATCTAGTTCTTCTGATTACACAGCAATAGCATGTGCTTTTAACCACTGAACAATCTCTAAGCATTTTACATGCATTTCTTTATATCAGTACAAATACCATATTTTAAGGTGTTTGTCTTTACCATACTACATGTTAGAATAGATTCTGCAATTTATCTATTTTTCTCAAGAGAACTCTGACTAAAACCAGAGCTCAGACTCAGTTAAGAAATGAGTGTTCTCTCCTCCCACCCCATACCTTTTTCTTAAGAAAAAAAATAAAAGGAGGGGCATTTCATTTCCCCATCTTAATATCTAACTGTCTAGGGAGAAGAGTCTCCACATGGACTCTTCTTTCCTTCTCTTCTTAGGTTCCCTTCTAAGATGCAAAGAGAAAGTCACCCCACTGAGCCTAAAATTCCAAGTCAAATATCATCCTTCCTTGTTCCTATTTTCTTCCTTGACTTTGCTCTGTCAGTGAGGCTCCAGGCAGGCTTGTTGCTGAAGCTAGTGACAGAGCACCTGTTTAACCAGAGGAACAAGCCCTTGAACCACCAAGCATGCTATTTAGTATGTATGTCAATATAGTTCATGTAAAACACACTGACAAATGGAAGCATAAATGTCATTTTAACTTATATTTCATACAAAATAATCTTCACACTTCTTTGCAGTGTTATAGAAAATATGACTTTCTGGTCATGAATGAGTGAAATAGATCAATTTATTCCTTAGTTCTTCTAGGATGAGCCATACAATATACCCATAAAAACATAATTAATTCTTAGATTATACAGAATAATAATATCCAAATTTGACGGAATGATGATTGTATCATAACCTGACTAGTATAAACTATATGTAATGAGAATAATATTTTACAATGAATGTAAACACAAATCTAAAAGTTCTAGGAAAGAGCTGAAGATGCTGAGTCATTTTAAAAATATAACTGTCAGTGAATCAAGAAGAGACTAGAGAAGGCAAAGAGAAACTTCAGAAAAGTGGTTCTCTTGTCCCCAGATGTCTGATAGATAACAATGGAGGGACTTTCAGGCATGTACCATGTTACTCTAAATAACAGAGCTGATACAGAGAATAAAACTCTCAAAGGAAGCTGATCTAATAGACGTGTCACCTAAGAGTAAGAATTCTTACAAATTTCATGATGCCATTTTTTAAAGCAGCCGAGTAATACTCGATTTTGTAAATGAGCCACATTTTCTTTATCCATTATTCTGCTGAGGAACATCTAAGTTATTACCAGTTTCTAGCTATTATAAATAAAGCTGCAAGGAACATGGCTGAGCAAGTGTCCTTGTGGTAAAATGGAGCATCCTTTGGATATATGCCCAAGAGTACTATAGCTAGATCTTGAGGTAGATCAACTTCCATCTTTCTGAGAAACTGCCATATTGATTTTCAAAGTAGCTGCATAAATTTACACTCCCACTAGCAATGGAGGAGAGTTCTGATTTGCTCCACATCCTCACCAGCATGAGCTGTCACTGTTATTGATTTTAGCCATTCTGACAGGTGTAAGCAAGAGTCTTAAAGTAATTTTGACTTGTATATCCCTAATGGCTAAGGATATTGAACATTTAAGCAATTTTAGTTTCCTCTATTGAGAAGTTTCTCAATAGATTTATACCCTTTTTAAGTGAATTATCTGGGATTTTATATTTAGTTTCCTAATCTCTTTATATATTTTTGATATTAGTTCTCTTTCACATCTGGAGTTGGTAAAAATCTTTTGCCATTCTGGATGTTGCTGTTTTGTCTGATTGGGAGTACTCTTTGCCTTACAGAAGCTTTCAGTTGCATGAGGTCCTTTTTATTAATTGTTGTTCTTAGTGCCTGCACTATCAATGCTATCTCCTGTGCTAATGGATAAAAAGCTAATCCCCACTTTCTCTTCTATCATCTTCAGTGCCTCTGGTTTTATGTTGAAGTCTTTGGTCCACTTGGACTTGAGTTTTGTGCAGGGTGATAGATATGGATCTATTTGCATTCTTCTATATGCAACCATCCAGTTAAACCAGTACCATTTGTTGAAGATGCTGTCTTTTTTTCTAGTGTGTATTTCTATATTCTTTGTCAAAATTCAGGTGTTCATATGTTCATATGTGTGTGAATTTATGCCTGAGTCTTATTTGAGTCCATTGATCAACATGTCTGTTTTTATGCTGATATCATGTAGATTTTATTTCTGTGGCTCTGTCATACAACTTGAAATCTGGAATCCTAAGACCTCCAGCAGTTCTTTCATTGTTCCGGATTGTTTTAGTATCCTGGGATTTTTTTAGTTTTCCATGTGAATTTGGAAATTGTCCTTTTAAGGTCTGTAAATAATTGTGTTAGAATTTTGATGGAGATTTTCTAAAACGAAAGGCTTCTCCTCACAAACTGACAGTGGGTTCCCATTGCTGAGGACAAAATCCACACAACACATTAAACACAGAAATGTCAAGCTGGTGCCTACATGGAGCTTTCTTCACCCCTAAGTATTAGTCTCTTTGATGTGGGAAGGTACTCTGCAAGCTACTGTAAAAATAGACATAGACACCAACCTAGCCACAAACCTTTAACCTACAATCTGTTCTGCCCACAAAATATACTAGGACAATGGTGGCACAGAACTTATGAGAATAGCCAACTCATTTCTGATTTGACTTAAGGCCCATTAATGAGAGGAAACCCATTCCTGACCCTTCTTGGATAAGCAAGAGACTAGATAGCCTAGAGACCTAAATACCAACTACTAGTAGTCTTTAAAAACAAAGTATCAATAAAGTTATTTCTAATGATATTTTGCTATACTCATAAATTAGTGCCTTATTCAGTCATCATCAGAGAGGCTTCCTCTCTGTCAGTAGAGAGGAATGGATACAGAGACCCAGAACCAGACATTATGCAGAGGGAGTCTAAATGGGCTAAATGGGATTCTCCATCAAAACCCTACCCTCAAAGCTCAGGGAACCCTATAGAAGAGAAGGCAGTGGCAATAGAAGCTGGGGAGACAGAGAGGATGGAGGATACCAGGAGAACAAGATCCTCTGATTCAACTAAACAAGGCACATATGACTTTACTGGAACTGAAGCAGTAAGCACAGGGCCCACATGGGTCTGTACCAGGTCCTTTGTGTATATATTATAGCTTTTAGCTTAGTACTTTTCTGAACTCCTGACAGAGCCCTTTGCCTGCTCTTAAGACTCTTTTCTTCCAGTTGGGTGCCATGTCCAACTTTTATGTGATAGCTCCTGTTGCATCTTAGTATATTTATTCTGTCACTTTTGGTTATTATATTTTAGAAGTATGAATCTAGAGTCAAGAGAAAGTGGGAAAGAAGGAGGTGGGTTAGGGAAGGAAAACTATGATCAGGACATATTGTATGAGAAATGAATCTATTTTCAATAAAAGAAAAAAATGTTAAGTAAGAATTTCTTCTGAGTTAATGAAAGAATTGTAGCCATCAGATTAAATCAAAGTATAAGAAACTTCTGCTAAAGGAAAGAGCTTCTATCTTATTGTGATCTCTCAGAAAAGATTCTTTAAACCTTTTATCCTCTGGAATTCATCCAACTTCCACATTCTCTAATAACTGACTCAGCCAAAGCTTCAAGTTTCTTCATTCACTCCTGCTCACCTTCAAAGATGGCCACGGGGGGTTCTGTGGAGGCTGAAAAGTGGTAAGCACAGGCCTAGCCTAGGGAGAACCTCTCCAAGCATTTTAGTGGGTTTTGACAGAAGTTCCCAGGGTCTTTGCCCTTTTCAAATGCTGTTACCAAGGCAACTGCTTGCTTGTGACAATGAGAGAAGACAGCTCCTACATGAAATTATGGCCACTTTATTCTAAGAACAAAATGATTTCAATGATCAGAGCTTGTTTTACACAGAGCACGAGCTCAACGCCTATGTTCAAAAATGAGACATTAGCTAAGTAGTTCCTCTCAAAGAAAACGGAAGGGATGGGTATGTGAGATTTAAACCTCTGCCTTAGGATTCACCATTGTGAATGTATCAGGCTTTACTCATGTTTCTGTTATAATCACTTCAATCCTGGCTAAGGACCAGAATTTCAATACCACATCCCAGAAAGACCAGTTTTGTCATACCACTTCTGATGCGAATAAAGTCAAAATAGGGGAAGTTTAAGTGCAGGGATTTTCAAGCAAAATTGTCTTGTTTGGCTCCCTAATAGCTTAATGACCTTAACTTTAGTATGCCACCAAACCTTTATGCCATTAGGATCATTCTCTCTGAAATAAAAGAATAGCAACCTCTTAGTGGCTGAGTAAATAAATTTGTGAATATATACAGAGTGTTTAGCAGGTATCCGTCCTTTGTTATGAGTGCTGATTGTTCCATTTATGAAAAATGATGCTAATGGTACTGATCAAAATAAAGGATGTGCTGGTAGAGACCAGTAAAGAGAGTAGAGGGCCTGGGAGCCCAAGGATGTGTGCCTGGGTACATAGGCAAGCAGATCCTAGAAAGATGAAATGGCATTTAATATGTGCCTCTGTGCTCAAACATTGTTCTCAGTAAAAGTAACAGCTTTTGTTGGGGCCAGTCCTTGAGTCATACAAGGGAACATGAAAAAAAAAATGAAATTGGCACTGAAGTTTCTCCCTGGCCATTAAAAGCTACCTCGGGGCTCTTCTGGTATAAAATCTGCTTTTCTCCTATACCCCAAGTGAGCACATGGCCACCTCTGTTAAAACATCATAACTGTCTGTGCTTTCTTTTAATATTATTTATCTCTAATTAGAGCACAATGAACCTTTGAGAATACAGATGATTTGTATTCCTTTGGTACCATCCAAAGCATTGCTTTGTATCACAGAGAATATCCTCAATAATATTAGTTAACTTGATAATAAGATGCATTCTATCACAAGGTTTGGGATAAGGTAGTTTCCACCAGTTATTCAGAAGTTAAGATTGATTCAGAAAGAATGACATATCTGGTTCATTTCTATGAAGGAAAATTAAGTACATGAAAGTCTACAGAAAGCAGGATATCATTTTTCCTCTTGCACTCATTCTACAAACATAAAATAAAAGATACTTTGTGCCAGGAAGTATGCTTACTTATCCTTCTCCAAGTTGGTGGTTTCTGTGTTATAGAAAAGCCCAGTATAATGGGGCTACCTAGATATGATACAGACACAGCAGAATGAAAGTATCCTAGCCCAACTTCCTTGCAAGAATTACCACTAAGATTTTTGTTTCCAGATAGTGCTGTTAAGGGAAGACCCTCTTCTCTCAAAGAAACCAAAACCAAAAAATGTTGGGAAGGTTCATCAGAATGATTCATTCCAATGTGCTCAAACTGGACTCACATGAAGGACTTGCAAACCTACTTATATTCAGGTACCAATTAAATTAGATCATCTGTAGATGTTTTCAAGTCATTGGTCTCCTAAGGAATCCTAGTTTGTCTCTGTTTGCTCTATATGACTTAGGACAAATTGCTTAGACTAATTGTAATTTATTTTCTCCACAATGAAGGGGATAATGTTCTGCTTATTTGATAAAGTTACTAGGTTATGACACTACATATGTGATGGTGAAAGTGGGATAAGACCACCGTCTTGTTAATCCCAATCCAGGCCCATTCTATTATCCACTGGAATTATGACAGCATAAAAGAGTAATGGTGGACATCTAGTTCGAACGACAGCCACTTGCTACATAAGGAGACTCAGACTTAGCATTTTACAGAATCTTCCTTTTATCTGAATCTTCTAGGTTGTGTATGGGTGTCCATATCTATGCTCACAAACAAGGAGAGCAATGGGCTAATTATTGAGGGCTAATGAAGTATTGTCTCTCTGTCTCAGATATGAAACAAAATACAAAATGCTCTTGAAATCAGCCAGCAGTCCTCAGTTGACAAATAGCATGATTATATCTGATACCAAAACGATTTTCCATCTAAAACTTCTATTTTCTGTGATGAACTCCAAAAGGCTATTTTTGCTTGGAGATTAAGATCAGCTTAAAAATCACATCCCACACACTAAGTGCAACATCAGCGCAACGCACACATCAGCACGTTGCTCCATAGGAGTTCTTTGTCCCATGTAGCCCAGAGCTGTGATCACAATTCACTCCTAAGAGAAGCACAGTTTTTGAGTGAGACTAGATACCTCTAAGATACCATTTGTCACCTTAAGAGCATGCTTTTCATCTGATTTTTGAACGAGTACAAGTTGATTATGATCTAAGTTACCAAGGTTTGCCCATCATATTTCCAAGCCAATCATAAGTGAGCATGTGAGTCATGACCATATCTATTGCAATATTAACCCCAGAAATTAGCATTCATTGAGTAATAGCAGTCATCATGTGGAGAACCCTGAGAAGCATTTGATATTTATTTTTATATCAAACAACCTTCATAATCCTCTGAAGAACTATTGTAAGTATGCAATCCATATGGTAGAAAATCTATAGACTAGAAAAACATTTCTAGAGTTGTGAGTTCAAAGAGGGAAAACAAGAATTTATATACATCTGACTCCCTGAATGAAATGACAGCAACAAACGTTACTAGAAAATGGTGTTTAACTCCAGATGCCAAAGGGAGGACATGGTCTTCCAAATGAAATTCTACTCTCAGCCTTTGAAGCCTTTTCCTGCACTGCTTTACTAAACACCTACTACATTGATAATGGTGGTGCTTAATGTATAAAGACAAAATGTAAATAAAAATTAGGGAATGACAACTGATTGTTTTCACAACAATGGCTACAGCATTTGCATATAATTCATTCTAGAATAATAGAATGATGATTGTTTTCTCATAATTGCTACAGAAAGATTACCACAGATTTAGTGGCTTAAAACAACACAAATTCACCAACCCTAGTGCTGCACACCTTTAATCCCAGCACTCTGGAGGCAGAAGCAAGAAGATCTCGTGACTTCTGGACCAGCCTGATCTACCTACATAGTTTGAATTCCAGGTCAACCATGGCTACACAGTGAGACCCTGCCTCAAGAAAAAAAATCCACAAGCTCATCCTCCTACACTCCTGAAAGTTGAGGCATAAGGATAAATTTCTGGAAGATAAAGTTAAGGTTTCAGGAAAGCTAACTCATTCTGGGTAATTCTCAGATCATGAAGTATTCCTTCATATTTTGGCGAGGGCTCCACCCTCCACCACCCCCAAACCCTTGCTTTCATCCTCACGACTGCCTCTCATTTGGGTCCTTTGGTGCCATTCTTGTCAGGACACGACCTAAGCTCACTCTCCTCTCAAAGTTTTTTAACTTAGTCATATCAGGAGAGTCTATTTTGCCACGAAAGTTAGCACAGGGTCAGGTGCTTGAGGTTAGTGCACTTTTATGGGTGACATTATTCTGTCACAATTACCAACAATTACATTTTAGAAGAAAAAATCATGAAAAATTTAATGAATTATTTCAAGCCATTGTTGCATGAGTTTTCCTGGGGAAATGTCAACCAACTTCTATTCACTCCACATAGAGCACGAACAAGCGGACAAAGAAATGATTCCATTGAAATACAGCTTGATGAACCAGTGAATCTGTGGGGTTACTTCAAAGAGCAAAAGGGACCCAAAGACAGCTGAACCTCCTCATCCTGGTACTTTCTTGGCTTTCCTCCTTTTCTAAAAGGGAAGTTTCACTTCTGAGAAAATTGCTCCACTGTATCTAGTCTCCAATTAATTTGGGGGTTTTGAAGGCTCACTTTCATGGCAATAAAATTATATTTTTCTTCATGTGGGTGTAGTGACTGGGTGACAAAGCAGTTTGCATGAGCACCTACACAAGAACCGTGTTGATAAGTAATATTTGGAAATTGTGGTTTTTAAATATTCTAGAAAGGACTATGCCCTTAGTAAGAATCAGCCTTGAATATGTTTCAGAAGGAGAGTGGGGATTATAAAATTCAGAGAGTGGCTAAGTCCACTCATTTAATGTTAGATGACTGGTGAAGAAAACCAAGAGGGTTAGAGGAGAAAGATGGGGCAACTGATTTCTTGATTGATAATTGAGCTGTTTCAAATCCTGATTAGAAAAGAACATAGCAGGAAAACCTGTGCTTTTGCTTCCTGGAGTTGTTTTAATTCTAACCATGGGGGAGAAAACTGAAGTGTAAGATGCCTTCTGAATGACACTGGAGACTAGAATGAAGAACTCCTCAGGAAAAGTGTGGTGAACAAGCCTAACCAGAACTCTGCTTGCCTTTCTTTCAGTTTCCCCTGGAGTTGGTGAGTCGGCTGCATATCACTTATATCCTGGGAGAAATGCCTTGATGAGGAAAAAGCAGACAAATCTTCAAGGCACAGACAAGACTGTCTACTCTGAAGGTTCAAGTTGCTCCTGAGAGAGTCATGTAAAAGTCAAGTGTCATTGCAAAGAGGTTCACAATTTCTAACACTGGAAAAGCCTTGTTTATCTAGATGTGCTCCTTTCCCAGCTTGCTTCTAAGAAAAATTAATCTAGTATAGATACATAGATGATACATAGATAGATAGATAGATAGATAGATAGATGTATATAGATATAGAGATAGAGATATAGAGATAGAGATATAGTCATCTCATCAAATGACATTAATTCATAATGCTATTTTTAAAAGCTTTAGTTTATTCTCAAAATAGTTATATTCACACAGAAAATATGCTTTCAAACAACTACCAATACAGAGCAAAATATTATTTTCCTAGTTAGAATTTACTTATATTAAGAGAAATTGGTAGTGAGTGAGGCAGATGGAGGCTGTGATCTACCCGTTCCTAAAACCTACATGATCACTTCTCACACTTGGAAACATGCATCAACACTGGTTTATGTATGAAATGTATAAGAACCATTTTTAAAATGCAGAGTCTGAGGCATGAGAACTGGAGATTGGGTTTCCTCACAGAGTCTGTGTTTCTTATAAACTCCTGAGTGATCTCATTGCTTCTGTTCTCCACTTTGAGCCACATGTTGTCAAGAACATTGTAAAACAACAGATACCAAAGTCCCACACCAGACTTTCTAACAGATCTGTAATTTTAAAAGCAACTTCAGACACCTCTGTTTATTTCTAGACTTATAACGATAGAGTGCTCTGAGTTTGCAGAATTTGTTTGCAATAAAATTTCTTCTCTGGACATGTAGTAATAAAGGTAATTAAATCTGATTTTTGTTTTACTATTCATCATTTGTTATCCATTATTCATTCAATTTCTCAGATTTGATATGCATATCATGCTCTCTGTGAAAGTTTGACATAAACTATGGAATATCCATCTACCTGTGAAAAGCTCTACAAACCCACCAGAACAAAGTTTGTAAATCATTTCAGGAATTTTCATAACTTTTAGCCCACCGATAGTCCAGTTATAACCCCCTGAGAAACCATGTTTCAGTGATCGCATGATTCAGCTACTGAAGTTCTCAATTCTCCCTTAGAGCCTCCTGCAGAGCTGTCCCCACAACAGATTCCTTCACATTTGGGGGTGCTCTCCATGGTGCTGACCTGAGACTTTTTTTTTTTTCCGTTTACTTTTTTTTTTAATTGGATGTTTTATTTATTTACATCTCAAATGTTATCCCCTTTCCCTGTTTTCCCTCTGAAAACCCTCTATCCTATCCCCCCCCCACTTCTATGAGAGTGCTCTCCCACCCACTCACCCACCCACTCCCTCCTCACCACGCTGGCATTCCCCTACACTGGGGCATTGATGCCCAACAAGGTCATCCTCTGCTACATATGAGGCTGGAGCCATGGGTCACTCCATGTGTACTCTTTGATTGGTGGTTTAGTCCCTGGGAGCTAGAGGGTGGTTAGTTGATAATGTTGTTCTTCCTATGGTGTTGCAAACCCCTTCAGCTCATTCAGTCCTTTCTCTAATTCCCCCATTGGGGACCCCGTGCTCAGTTCAAAGATTGGCTGCGAGAATCTGCCTCTGTATTTTCCAGGCTATGGCAGGGCCTCTCAAGAGACAGCTACATCAGGCTCCTGTCAGTAAGCACTTCTTGGCATCCACAATAGTGTCTGGGATTGGTGTCTCTATATAGAATGGACCCCCAGATAGGGCAGTCTCTGGATGGCCTTTCCTTCAGTCTCTGCTCCACACTTTGTCTCTGTATTTCCTCCCATGAGTATTTTGTTCCCCTTTCTAAGAAGGACTGAAGCATCCACACTTTGGTCTTCCTTCTTCTTGAGTTTCACGTGGTCTGTGAATTGTATCTTGGGTATTCCAAGCTTTTGAGCTAATATCTACTTATCAGTGAGTGCATATCATGTGTGTTCTTTTGTGACTGGGTTATCTCACTCAAGATGATATTTTCTAGTTCCATCCATTTGCCTAAGAATTTCATGAAGTCATTGTTTTTAATAGCTGAGTAGTACTACATTGTGTAAATGTTCCACATTTTCTGAATCCATTCCTCTGTTGAGGGACATCTGGGTTTTTTCCAGTTTCTGGCTATTATAAATAAGGTTGCTATGAACATAGTGGAGTATTTGTCCTTGTTATATGTTAGAGCAACTTTTGAGTATATGCCCAGAAGTGGTATAGCTGGGTCCTCAGGTAGTACTATGTCCAATTTTCTGAGGAACTGCCAGACTGATTTCCAGAGTGGTTCTACCAAGATTCTTTCTAAATGTCACATCATGCACTCCAATCCCACTCATCTCCTCATCCCTTCATATATACCCTCTACCCTTTCATCCTAGTTCCCAAAAGAATAAATAAATAAATAAATAAATAAATAAATAATAAAAAACAAGCAAACAAAATCTCCCTATGGAAACTGCAGCATGGCACGGTGTAGCACATGGTATACCTTTCTGTTAAAACATCCTTGCTTATAAACATTCATTGTAATGAGCCACTAGTCTGGTTCCAGGCTCTGGCCTCTGCCACACCATCAATACTGAATTCTCACCAGGGATCCTCTCAAATATCCTGTTGTTGTTCTGTGTCATGGAGATCCTTCAGTCCTGGATTCATAGAACCATCCCTATCATGTGTTCCAGCAATTCGTATATGGGGTGGATGTTGAGGTGGGCCAACCCAAAGCCCTGGATCAAGGCCTGGGTGGCAGCCAAGCTGGACAGCCTGCCAGCTCTCCTTCAGCAACACTACCAGGGCCAGTTCTCCACAACTGCCCCAATTAGCTCACGCAAGTGTTACAACCACAAAGGGGCACGGCCAGCTCTCCTGCTCTCATCTCAAGCCTGCTTACCCATCCCCATGCCACCAGGATCAGGTCTGCTGTTCTGCCCAGGTGAGGTGCAGGGCCAGGTCTACCAAGTGCTACAGCTGTCAAGTGGTGAGGCCAGCTCTCCTGCCTGCCACAGACTTTGAGGGGCTGCATCAGCCCTGCAAAGCCCTTGAATATCAACATGGTCCCAGGCAGAAGACCAGACAGACCAAGGATGTCTGAATAGCTTTTGGTGGTAACATAGGCCATAGACATCAACACAGACCCCTGCTGCTGCATAGCCAAAGACCCAGACATTGCCGCTTGCATTTGGTTAAGTTCATAGATGGGATAAATGCTGGAGTGGGTCCAGTGTCTGTGGCACCATAGGTTGGGACTTCACCATGAGGTCAGGCAGCAGCTTAGGCTTCTCACACCAGACTGTTCGTCACCACACTCATGTCTCTAGTTTAGCCTCTCTCCATAGTACTCATACAGTCCCACTCTTTTCTCTCTCTCTTCTCTCCACCACATACATGCACATTGTAGTGGCTCCTGAGATGGGTTGGCCATGGGCAGGGGCAGGAATCTGGGTCTGTCACAAATAAGTAAACCTCAGGCTGGGGGTCTTATTCAGTATTATATAGGAAGGGTGAGTCTGAGCAGTTGGACCACCTGCAGTTGATATCTCAGCAGACACGGGTGGCCTTCTCCCTGCCCCTGTGCCAGGCAGCAGTCAGGTGCAATGCGTTCAATTCTTTTCTCTGTTAATGTTTTGAAAAAACAAACAAACAAACAGAAACACCCTCTCAATTGTAATTTTTCCTTCTGAGACCAAGCTTCTGATTTCCAAGCTCTTTTGCCAGTCTCTCAATTTTAGACCCTTCCTTCAATCCTAGGTTTTGTCTTAGTAGAAACTTCAGTCGGTAACACGATGTTTTCCTGCTTGTGCCATGAACATGATTGAACATATACAAACATTTGTTTGACCATATTCCTTGAAACTTCAGCAGTCATAGAAGCTCTCTGCTGAAAATTACTCTTGTTTTTATCCTTTAAAATCTTATAAATGCCAGGGCTAAAGAGCAGCTCAGTGGTTAAGAGTATGCACTGTTCTTGTAGAGTACCCACCCTCGATTCCTGGTACCCATTTTTTTAAGCTTATATCTGCCTGTAACTTCAGCCCAATGTATATCCAAAGCTTCTGGCTTCTAAGGGCTTCTACACACACACACACACACACACAGAGAGAGAGAGAGAGAGAGAGAGAGAGAGAGAGAGAGAGAGGCAAACACACAAATTAATACTATTATATTTCAATGCCAATATATTTTTAATAGAATATAATTTTGACTCAGGGAATATACAAGGAAACATAAATGTGTTAGCATTACAAAGAAGAAATAAAGTTATCTCTGGATTGTTAGTGACAGCATGCACAAACACATATTGCAGACTTTTGGAGTTATATGATTGTTCAGCTTCATCAGCTTTTCCTGTAAGAGTCTTGAGGAATTGTGCTTTGTTCAACAACACAGAGACCCAACTGAGTATTAGTAGAAAGCTATAACATATGACAGCATACAAAGAAGATTTTTGCTACAATTTTCCTTATTTAAGTGTATAAAATGCTAATAATGCATAGATGATAGATATGTCAAATAACGAGAATGTAAAAATAACTTTACAATGTATATCAAAACATGAAGTATATACCTTACATGTACGTAGAATTTGTATGACAAAATTATGTGGTTGCAAAACAAAATCAGAAAGATGCAATTTATTGAAGAGTCAAAAGTCAAAAGCACAGAGCATCATCTGGTTCCCTATATGATAAAACTTATTTCCTTCTAAAATTAAAAAAAACTTGAGTAGTATGAGAAGTGTAGTTTCATCCAGATGAATGTGCACTGGTGCTGTCCTCTGAACATCACCCAGATACTAGTAGGTGCTAGTTTTCTTGTTTTGCATGCTGAGCAAGAGACATTTCAGTTCATTGGATGATCTCTTTGTTAAATATCTTTCTTTATGAGTAGCCTTAGTACATGGGATGAGAATGAGTCCCTACCAAATCATCCAGAAAGAATGCGAATGACTTTGACTTCTAAGGACAAATTTTAAATCAACAGAGAGTACACCAAGGCAAAAATGATACAAAATCAAACCTACAGAGACAGAATTGGTCTCACCAAAGAACAAATTATCTGAGACTGATATGAATAAAATATATAATTAAAGGAAATTGGTAACCATTATAAATTGCTAGTTCTGGCAAGCTGGAATTTAAAAGGACTTTATAAAGTCACATGAAGACAATTCACTCACATGCTTTACCCAGGGGATTTTAATCTTTCATCCTTGTTATTATTTGGAAAATAAGTTTCTTGGGGGAAAAAACATTACATATTTTGCTCTTATGGCTTCTTATCTCTCATATATAGTTTTCTACTATCACTGCAACAAATTACATAAATTAAGTAGTTCAAATGCAAACTTATTGCTTTATATTTCTGGATTAAGAAGTAGGAGATGTTAATAAAAAATGATGTGTCAGCTACAGACATTATTTTTTATGGAGGCACCATCAGGGAGAATCTTTTCTTTGCTTTTCCCAGGTTTTGTTAACTTCCAGGATTCCTTTGTTTGTGGACACATCACACCAATTTTTTGCTTCTTTTGGCACATTGCTAATTTGATCTCTTCCTCTCTTGATATCCTTGTCATTATATGTGTCACTGAATCCTTAAAGTAAAAATCTGCAATCATAAGATTTTAATCTTATCTAGAAAGTCTATTTTGCATGTCAAAATAAATTTGACATACAAGCTTGTAGGCATAAGTTTGTTGCAACCTACTTTTGATAATGGTTCCACCTCTCCTCTAGCCCACCCCCCAATAGAGGGAGTGGAAGAGAAAAGTTATTAGGATTAGAGAGAAGTGGACCTGTGCAGCAATAGTTCTTTGGGAGTGAGCTTGATCTTCTTTCTCAGCAGTTCAGTCCCATAGCAAACACCAAATACAACTCAACAGCTGCAGACCAGTCCTCTAGGTAGGGCAGACACCACACATGAACTGGCAGCAACATTCCAGTCATTTCAGCAGGCAGACACCAGGCATGAACCAGGAGCTGTAATTCAGTCCTGAAGAAACTGTAAGGCTTGCCAAACAGCCTGAGGCAAGGCCATGGAAACAGCTGCAGGAACCTCATGAGGTGACATTACCTCAAGTTGAGTTCAACAAGGCTATATAAGGCAAACCAAAGGGGAGATCTGGAAAGGGTGAAACATTTGAAATGATCTTCACAGGGACTCCTTTTAGATACCCTGTTGTTGTGTGTCATACAGATCTTGCTGCTTTGCATCTACAGAACAAGACTCGCCCCTTCACAAGCCTCAGCACTGCATCACTGGTGTACATGTTTGAAAGGGTCAACTCAAAGTCCTGGATCTGCTCCCAGATGACCACTGAGCTGGTCAGCCTGCCAGGTCTTCCACACCCATCAAGTCCAGCTCTTCAGCACTGCTGCAGCTAGCTCACTCAAGTGCTTCAATGAGCAAGGGACAGAGTCATCTCTCCCATTCTTATACCCTCAGGCCATCTCACTGGCACCAAGGCCAGCAGAGCTAGCTCTACTCTACTTCTAGGCAAGATGCATGGTTAAGGGCCTACAATCCTGAGTGCTGCAGCTGGCAAGGAGTGGGGCCAGGTCTCCCACTCTCAAGACCTCAGGCCTACACCCCTGTGATCAAGGCCAGCTCTATTGTTCACCCCAAGTGAAGTGTGGGCCTGAACTCAGCACAGTGAGTCTGTCCCAAGTGGGTGTGCATGAGAGAATTGGTCCTGCTCCTCATATGGCCAAAGCAGGAGGGCCGATCCTGGTGGCACAGGAGAGCTGGAGGGCTGATTTTCTCAGCTTCCACCCAAGCTGTGGTCCAAGACTCTTGAGTTGACCCACCCCATCATACACCCATCTATGAACTACTAATATGGGTGAAAGGGCAGGTCTTGCAGAGCCAAAGCTGTGGACACATTGCAATAGCAAGATGCTTGAAAAAAGACCAAAGAGGATCTAGTACTGAAAGTCTGGCAGTATACCTCCAAGCAGACCAAGGACTTATTCTAGTGAACACTTGCAGGTGAAGGTTTTGGACAGAAAGGTTTACTGTGTGACACACTGCAGCTTCTACAGTCAGATGCTTTTTGATTGTTTGTTTTGTTGTTGTTAGTTTGTTTATTGTTTTGTTGTTGTTTTCTTTGGGGGATGGTTGCAAGAATAGAGGGCAGATATGAACAAATGTGGAATGAATGGGATTGGGTGCATGATGTGAAATTTAAAAAAGAAACAATAAAAAATTGTAATAAAAAAGAAAACAAAAAGGCAAACCAACACATGCATGTCATTAGCAAAGAATAGCCAGGCCAGAGCAAACAAACACTCCACTCTGTGCTCATTTCCTACTTTCTGTGGAGTCATATTTATACTCCATCTAGTGTTCCTTCACATGTCTGCTATATCAAAGCATCCTTTCACCCGTGTCTGCTTCAGGAAAACATTCTTTCCTTTGTCTGCTTTAGCAAGACATCTCTTCACCTCTGTGCCCCAGCAAAACATCATTAGATGTAATTTACTTTCCTAAGAAACTGTAAGTTGTACTTCACAAGGTAACAAACATGAAATATGGAAATGTTTGGGCGCTATTTAGCTGACAACATCAAGATGCCTTATAGTTTTTCAAATGCAAGAGTCAGAAGATGGTAAATAGACACACAAAATGTGGCTACATACTTTTCTCCTTAAACTTCTTAAAATAAACATCACCATTGAAAGTAAAGTTATCTACATAACTTTATCTCATAGAGATAATTCAAATTCTGTCAGGGGACACAGAGAGGAGGGAGTCGGAGGAACACAAGGAAGTAACACTGTACATGATATGGTTCAGTATCAACCCAAGAAAGGAAGATGAGGAAGAAGAGGAAGAGGAAGAAAGTGTATATATAGCAAAATCTTTAGGAAATCCAAGAGGAAAGATAAATAGGCACAAATAACACAATAGATGAAGAAAATTAAACATAAGGATAAATCCCAATAATTCTCCAAATAGAGCATGAAAGAAAGAAAAGAGAATGAAACCGAAGTTAGCAACCACACAGGATAATTAGTAGTAATTAGTAGTAACTTCTGCTTCTATTTGTTGTGGTTTAATGACTCTATAATATGAGAGGCTTATTCTTTATTCCTAAACTTTGGAGTTGAAAAATGGCTCCCCACCAAGACCAAAGCAGCACCTTCCCCACCAGCAGCAACATCCAGGTTGTAGAACTTTTATTTTTATCCCATGAGGTGAGCTACTGTTCTATCCAGAGCTACTGTACACCATGCTTGATTACACACACGCACACACGAACACACACACACACATCTGCCAAAAGCACGCTACCACTGTCACTGCCACAACCTCTCCAATTCTAAGGAAAACAGAAAGCAGCAGTGTACCATGGGATGCAATAGTCCCTGAACATGTTTTTCTTGAATTTTTGAGCAACCTTATTTTCAAATTCAGTTCATATCCATGGCCACTGTTCTGTGAGCAAACAGACAGAAGGTTTAACTACACATTTAAAGTGCAGACTTGCCTTTCCTGCTGATGTTCTAATAAAACCAAAATGCTCTCTCTTTTAAAAAAAATCTTACCTCAATCTTAGAAATCTTGTTATTGAAAAGCAGAATAAGGAAAACTCAGTGGCCTGAAAGGAGCAGTCCTCATCAAGAAGTAGAGGACAAGAAATCTCCCATAGAGCAGGGATGTTTCTCTACTTAAGACACCTGGCCACTGACACAAACCAAGGCACCTAAACAACAAAATTTCATTTAACTATGCAACTTGTCAGATTAATTTCTCAAGAATGAGCCTCTGTCTTTCACCTCTTGAATCTAGGCAGGCTTGTGAAAAAGACATAGACACCATGAAAACATTAAATACCAGTTCTGGGCTTAAGCTTTAAAAGCACACATTGTGTGTCAGTCCTTCACAGAATCCTACCACCAGATAAACAGTCACAAACCTGATAGAAGAAAGTTCAGATGTGCAAGGCAAGACTGTCCTTGATCAACCTAAAGTTGATTGACATACACGTAGGAGCCCAGTCAAGAGTAGTTTGTCTAACACACTTCTGATCACAAAGTATGAGCCAACAGCAGACCAGACTGCCTACTGACTCAGGCTTGTGACATAAATACATGATGTTTAAGCTGTTAGGTTTTGGGAAGGTTTGGTATACAATGACAATGATGGAGAAAACAGATAAGCACATCTACATTTTCATCAATGGAAGTCTAGATCTTCACAAACAATACATGATCCAACTTTCTTATGGTGTAAAGAAAGATAAAACATCAAGAAGATGAATCATTGATATCAGCTCTTTACTAGATTTGGCTCATAGTATATTATAATTTCTTTGAATGGATCTATTTTAATAACTATACTAATAGACATCATTCAAGTGCTAACATAGAAGAGGAATTATGTTATACATTTCATATCAATATATCCCAATAATCAGAATCACACGTGGAATCACCAAGCAAATATGAATGTTTGTGACACCAGCAACAATGCCCTACAACTTCATTACATTGTTGCCACCGTGGTGGTAGATTCAGGGTGCAGCAACTTAGGTGGGGCCAAAACTCCAAAGATAGTGTTTGCTCAGTCAGGACAGTGGGCAAACAGCAACTGAAAATATCTGCCTGTTAACTACAGCACCAGCTGCAGAAAATCCAATTGAATTTCTCTTTCCTTTCAGATTTGAACAGCAGCTAGAGTTTAGGAGGGAGAGATGTCAGTGCTGATCGATTCTAGCCTCTATGCTAATTAGCTGTTTAAAAGTATGTGATCACTTAGCATAGTTAGGTGCACATTTAAAAAGAAAAAAAGAAGCTCTATGGGGACTGAAACCCACAGATAAGTGGCATGATCATTTTTTTCTCATCTCAGATGGAATCATTCGCGATATTGAAATTCACTATTTCTCTGTCTTAGCACTGCTCAAACCCACACTTTCATAAAAGTTAAGGTACAACCCCACTACACTATTGAGAGACAGCTCAACATGTCAGAACTCCCACAGAAAATCAAAGCAGTTCTATGAGGCTAGGCATTGGGAGATGCTGGTTTTATACTTACTTGTTCATTTATGCCGTATACCTCAGAGCTGTTTACCTTTTATATGTCAAAATCCATTTGACGTATTGGAAAGTCCATGCCTCACCTTTAAAAGCGTACCCTGATTTTTTTATATGAAGAGATACTGCTTTTGGGGGAAAAAAAGTGGGTAGGAAAAGGCCAGCATTGATGGGAGCTTCGTGTGTCTGGCTTCCCTACAGTCTCCTGAGTGCTGCCTGAGATGCAGACTGTTAACAGCTATATCCTGTACTCATGAATACTCAGACCCTGAGTTCCCATCTTAGTTCTTTCTCTTGTTATTGGTATAAAATACGGCCACTTAGTTTAATTTCAGTCCCTTCATGTATGCCACAGAACTAACAATGTGTAGTTCATAGTGTTTTGTTAAATATAAAAGGCAAAATATGCTAGACCCAGATACTCTGTCTCCTGGTATAAACAACAAAAGTAGTGAAGTACTAAGTCAACTAAGAAGCAAATAAATTGTAATGGTACTAGGTGAGCATGGAATCTGAAGATAGAGCCAACAGGCCTCACAGAGACTATGTCAGGACATAGTTTGGCATGCCCATGGAAGCTTAAGCACTTGTTCCACTGTCTCCGCTCATCCCTTTTCTATGATCAGGTAATAAATTGCTGAGAAGGATGGCCCAAATGGCCTTGCTTACATCACATGACTATGTCTATGATCTCAGATTAAAAACTTAATGGTTGGAAACTCCACTTAAGGCTCATAGACAAAGAGAGGGTCACTCTACAAAGGCAAGAGGTTATTGTCTCTTTTAGTACTACCTAGGGTAGATCCTGGGCAGAGAATGAGAAGACTTTTGACTCACATTTTCTTGGTGGATGTGAACAAATGTCTATTCACCCCAGACAATGTGCCATTGACAGACCAAAGAAAAGTTTCATCCAAGTCAAACTAAAGGAATCAAAGAGTTTACTGGGGTTACTTATATGAGCATAGATGACATAAAGCAGCTATATAATAAAAAGTCTCATCTTCAAATGGGTGATAGTCTCCCAAAAGCTTCAGAGATGGAAATCTCCCCTTCAGTTAATCTTCCTCCTCAAGTGTACTGTAGGACCTGTCAAGACCGTGAGAAGCTGGACTAAGGAAGCAATGCAAGAGTGAGTGGAGGTTGAGTTAGCAGGGGAGAGGCTGATGATGCTCCCCTTACCCCTTCAAGAGAGTATATTGATGGCATGGATTTGTGGAGGTCTCTTAAAGGTAAGCAACACTGCTCTGACTTGAAGATTGTAACAACACATCGTGCTCAGATGATAATACTGCGCACGATGCACAAATAATAATGCTCCACATAGTTCTAGCCTTGAAGTTAATGCAGCTGTCACCCAATGGTTACATTCTTGCAAAAAGTTATTAGTTTAAAAAACAAAGAACCTGCCAATGATACTACCATCTTTTAAATTTTTATTTATTTATTTATTTATTTATTTATTTTTATACTCCAAATTTTATTCCCCTTCCAGGCTACTCTCCAACTGTTCCACATTCCATACCTCCTCCCAGCCCCCTGTCTTCACAAGGATATCCCCACCTCCCTAATCTCACTACCACACCAGACCTCCCGACTCCCTGGAGCCTCCAGTCTCTTGAGGGTTAGGTGCATCTTCTCTGACTGAAGCCAGTCCTCTGCTGTACATGTGTTAGGGGGCTCATATCAGCTGGTATATGCTGCCTGGTTGTTGATCCAGTGTCTGAGAGATCTCGGGGGTCCAAGTTAATTGAAACTGCTGGTCCTCCTACAGGGTCACCCTTCTTTTCAGCCAACTTAACCATGCCCTTGATCTTGCCTTTCTGATAACACACCAACCTGCCATTAGCTATTTTAGGATTTTAGCCTATATGTTAAATTGAAAGCCTTGAGAACCTTCATTGTTTTGGGGGTGAAAAAAAATTTTTTTCTGGTGAACTGACCTATAAAATACCATAAGCCTTGCGGGTCAGACTACACAGTATACCTAACTTTTTTGGCTTTTATCACTTATAGACCCATACAAACATGTGCTCTTCATGCATAGGCAAAACAAAAAAAAGACCTAGGTAGTCAGTTAGTTTCACCCTCTTAACTCCTGCCTTTAGTTAGCTCACCTGTACTATTAATGATTGTCACAGCTTACTTTTGCCTCCTGAGACCATTGCTCCATCACCAGAAGATGAGGTTAAATCAGGGACACAAATACAAAGATGAACAGTGCAGTCTGTCCTTTGCTTTTAACTTTTCTTAGTGAATATGCTTTGTGTGTATATTTAGGCTCTGGATCACAGAACATAATATGAACTTTCTAAATTGTGCCTCTTGATTTATTTGCTTTATATTGATATATTGATCTCTGTGGCCTAGTCCCATTCAGCACAAATTCACACCTACAGCAAGTGTGCTTCAGTCTTCAGCATAGCTAAACTACTACACAGTGTCCCATCTAATTACTAACTAGCACCTAACTTGAGGGGAGTAGATTCTTGTTTGTAAGTTTTCTATTTTCTCATTCTTTAAGTAAACATACTGATTGGTAGATTCTCTAATGCCTCTCCTTCATGTTTTATTGTTTGATGAAATTAGGGCCAGAGAGCCTTCTAGGAATAAATGCATCCAGTGTTGAGTAACCCCAAAGTTCTCTTGGTGAGAAAATAAGCAATAGTTGAGGAGTTCCAATAGTCTCCCTTGATTCAGCTGGGGACAAGTTGCTGAAAAGATCAACCAATGGTGTATTCATGGAATATGAAATATCATCATTTAAAGTCACTTCTTCTATAGTTTGGGAGACAATGACAAAAGATAAGAAAAACATTCTGTACAAATACAGAATAAATATGTTATGGTATGTTGGTATACCCTTTGTAATGGATATTCAACTCTGTCAGTGCATTTGAAACATGTGGACAGTGCCCATTTAAGCAAGTGCCATATTGAACAATTGCAAAAAATATGATTGAACTGGCCCTTGGTGCACCTGTGGCTCAAATAGACCTTGTAATAGGAAACATGAAATTTTATTCCCACACACTGAGGAAGACACAAGGTCTGGCAAAGTTTAGTATTATCACAAGCATTTACAGACTGTCTCAAAGCCATAAAATAATTTGAAACCATAATAGAAATGTGAAGACTTCTAAAGTAGGAGATAGTTATAATTTGAAGCCAACTCTCACTGTATAATTAACTGGTAAACTGCCTAATTTCTGTGAATCTAAGTTTCTTCATTTTCAAGTTCTGAAAAGGAACTAGTACATGGTTAAAAAAATAAAGGGGGACAGCATTTGAACAGTCTCATGAAATTTAAAGTGTTCTTTTCACCTTTATAATTGTATTAAATCTCATAAATGCCTAGGTGTTTTTGTCTCATTTCCAACATTCTGGCTTGTAGGTAGCATTGCCATCTTATGAATAGAACACCGAAAATCATGTGGGAAATATCTCTGAGAGTACTCCCATACTGTGTGAGGCTAAAGTATTACAGCTGACCAGAGTAGCAATAGGATGCTGCCCAAGACTTCCTCCGAAGTTTGGATTAGTGATGTTTGATCATGGTTCTTAACATTTAACTAAACACATTGTTCTAATGCCCATTCTAGATGTGAGCAACCACCATCAATTAAGTAATTTCCAGTCTCTCTATAGGAATCAAATATATACCCTGAGAAGAGTCTGGAGAATCAATCTCTACATTCTGTTGTTCCCACCCCAATAGTATATGCAATAAAAGAGTTTCTATTTTCATGGAAATTTAGCAATACAGTCCTGGATATGAGTCTCACCTTTATCAGTTAAACTTGGCATCTGGCTCCAAAAAGGTCTTTTAGGAGAGAAACCTGAAGGACTCTTCATGGTGTGTACCAATGCAAAGATAAGGCTGCCAGACACACAGAGAAAATCTTAATGAGCTTAAACTTTATAACTAGGACAAATGATACATACAGAACCTTTACCACACCCACAGGTATTGACCTTACCCATTTCCATGTTTAAAAAGCAAAATTCACAGCTGTGCAATTTTATTTGCAAAGTGCCAACCCCTTGACACTTTCAATCACTTGTTCTGGTTTTCTTGACATAACCCTTTTGGCCACTAAAGAAAACAGTATTTTAGTCTAAAAACTTGGGAAAACATTAAAAATTAATGATCAGTGGGGCAAGAATAATCCATGATTTCTTAAGGCAAATAATGGAGCAGATTATTTGTGAAGATGACCATAGCCATGTTGCCCATCTTGTAAGCTCTTGTGTAAGGTGAATTTGACATGGCACATAACTTGAGATCAGGTTTGATTTGTTCTCTTCATAAATCTGAGCCAACATTTCAGTTTGTTTTACCAGTGGGATGACAGAAAAGGCACTGTTCAACCAGCAGCATGATGTGAAGCTTTGGATATGTTTGCTTGAAACTCTCAATATTTGCATATTTTTTAAGTGTTGTCTGGTTAGATAAACTAGGTAGGTGAAATCTAGTGTATTGTGTGCTACAAGGCAGTCTCTCAAAGGACAAGATGGATATCAAACCAAATGAAAATTGAAAAACTAAAATCAATAGGTACCCCAAAAATCAATAGGTACCAATATGATTTTTAAAAGTTGAAATTATCTGATAAAAAATGTTAAATAGTCCATAATAAAAATGTTTCAGTAAGTGTTTGGGGGCATGCTGAAACCTGGACAGTATATACAAAATCAAGGATAGAAACAAAAAACACAGAAGAAGCAAAAAGAAGTTTTAGAGATAAAGCATGCAATAAACAAAATTCTAAAATTTGCTGGAAAGGCCCAACAGCAGACTGATGAAGCTAGAGGAGGAATCAGTGAAGCTGAAAATTAAACCATAGAATATACTTAGCCTGAACAACAAAGAGAAACAAACTGGAAAATCAAACTCATGGAGGTTCAGTTGAAGTCCTTGGAAAGAAGTAAAAGAGCCAAGAACAGGTTAGGAGGAGAGGTAGACAGAACTAAATATGATTAAATACAGATTTAAACAGGCATAGGGAGTCATATTATTTGATGTTCCTCTAAAATTGCAAGTAATGACAATATATAGTAATACAATATATAGTAATATAAAGCTATGTCATTTAGTGTAATAATGGTTCCCATGACTGCCACAACAAAAACCCCAATATTAGACATGAGAAAATTTCTCTCAAGTTGTTGGTCAGCAGTGTCCAAAAAACTGCAAAACAATACAAGCTATTTCCATTACCATGAATTGCCTTCTGGAATTTGAAGGTAAGATCCAATTGCTGAAGATACCACACACTTTGGACATAGAACTAGGAGGAAATGAAGTTGGACTTGACCTATTCCCTGAGGAGTGGCTGTCAAGGAAGGAAACAATCAGTAGTCATAGATCTGAAAGAAGAACCTACTACTGCCAGGTTCCTAAACCTATACAATTATTTTATGATTTTCTAAGTTTATGCTCATAAATAAGTGTAGCCTCATTCCTCACCAAAGAAGCTTCCTTTTGCAACAATGGAGGATATCACAGAGATACTCAACTGTTCAAAACACAAAGAATAAGTAACCATTGAGTACCTAACTCCAACTGATGTATCTGCAGCACAATTTCTATATACCTAACTTCAGGGAAGATTATAATAAAAAAAAAACAACAACAATGGAAAGATTGAAGCCAGACACTCTGCATGTCTGCTGTTAGAAAAATGTTCCTCTAGCCATCACAGGGGAAAGGCATCCATGAACCCTCAACAACATGGCTGCCTGAACAAGGTTAGCATAATGACAATACAAGTCAACATGTCAATGTAGACAAGAGAAATCCCACATGGTTCCCTTCCACTCCTAGAGGAAGAGCTGTAGGTAGGTAGCCAATACCTGTTGAGTGAGGAAGATCAGTTTCCTCCAGGGTTGAGCTCCCATGTAGATTGTATAATCACAAGTGGTCAGCCTTGGAAACATGTACATATGGGCAATACAAAATGAACAGGAGGAGTTAGAGGGGCAGGTTTGGTGTAGATGCAATACTCGTGTATGAGGTCTCAAAAAATATAAAATTAGCAAAATTAAAATACTTATTTTAAAGGGATCAGTGCTGAAAAAATTTTAAAATATCACTTGAAATTTTTACAAGCATGTCAAAAGACAAATCTATCAACTACAGAAACTGAGAGAAACTCAAACAGATTAAACTCAAAGGAACTATCTATCAATAAAACACAACATGGTTAAACCTCAAACACACAGAGACAAACAGAAAACCTGAAAAGCATCCAAAAAGAAATAAAATATTTTCTGTAGAGAAAAAGCAATTTTATTGATATAGATTTCTTGTCAGGATCAATGAAGTAAGGAAGGTTTCTTGGCACATTTTCTAAGTGTAGAAGTAAAAGAACTAACATTCCAAAATTTTATAACCAGCAATACTATCACACAGGATACTGAAGAAAATGTAACAGCCCCCCACTAAACAAAAGAAATTGCCATAAGTAGATCTATGGTAAGCTCTCTGAAGAGAAAAAAGTATAAAATAAGGAACATTGTAATGTTCAGACAGAACAAAAACAGTTCTATAAAGGATGCATAATTTTTTTCCTCTAACATTTTCTAAATTGTGTTTGATTATTGAACTAAAACATATAACTTTGTCTGATTGAATTCTGGATGTAGGTAGAGAAGATAGCCAAAGCTATTATGATGGGGAAGTAAAAAAGGGTGTAAAAGCACTAAGACTTCTATGCCCTCTCCATCTGAAAAACATGAAAAATGGTAGATGGTAATGGAATCTGTATACTTGGTAACACCTAAACCAGTTAGTGAGCCGAGTATCCAAAACAGAACCACTAAGAAGCACTAAAGATCAGTGAAAATGGATCTGAAATGATCACGAGAAAGACAACAGAAAGGGGACAAGCAGATGTGTGCAACAAAACAAAGGTACCTCAATTCATCCAAAGTTGTTCCTAAAACCTGGGCTCTGGAGCCAGGTGGCCTGAGCTAGGCTCCTGGCTGAGCTGCACTGGGAAAAATGACTTATTGGCTTCCCTGTGTTTTTAAATTACAGACAACAATATCCACTCTGGGATTATGATGAGATTTTTAAAAGTTAATATTTACTTATACCACATCCTGACACACAGGTAGTATGATATGAATATATTAGATACATGTTCCAAATGGAGAAAAACTCGTGTTGTAGCTCAGTTGATAGATTGCTTCCCTGGCATACATGAACCCCTGAGTTTGTTTCTTAGAATGGAATAGATGCACATTAGTGAGAGGGTACCTAAGATATAGAGATAAGAAGACCATGGTCACTATCAGTCTATATACCTAGTTTGAGGCCATCTTGGAATACATGAGACTCTGCTTGAAAAAGGGAAAAGAAATTCAATCAAGAAAATTGCCAAGTAAATGTCTCAACAGAGGCAGGCAGACATTCATTTGTTCCTCTTACCACCTCCATCATGACTAAATAGCATACTGTGACAGTCTTTCTTTTTACACTTCATCTACACTTTAAATGATTTTATAATAGACAAATCCTCTACAATATGTGTTGACGCTCATACTCCACCTAATTCCTTTTTTTCCAAAGCAATGTAAGGTTCACAGACTTTCTAAAAGGTAGTTTTGACACAGATTTTGATAACTGGATCACTTGAAGTACTCAGTAGATTTGTTTTACCAGCACACTAAGTAGAATATGCTTGTGGCACATTATGAAAAGACACTCAAATTGTTCTTGGTTTTGCTTGTCACTCCAAACACACAAGGGGTAAAACAGTATGTTGGTTGCTAGTAGAGACTCTGAAATCTGATCACCTGAGTTTAAACTCTAACTCTACCCTTCATTAGCTGTGAAATCTTGCTTGTGGCACTCAGTCTCTCTAGGCTTCAGTTTCTTCCCAATAAAAGGGGGGAATATAGTGTTTGTGAAGATGAAGTGAGTTAATGTACCTAAAATACTCCAAATAGTGTCTGCCAATAAGACAAGTAGAAAGACTAACTGGAGTCTGTGTTGTGATGACCTAAATACATTCCAAAAGAATGCAGACAAGAAAGTAATTTTTACCCTCTATGTAAAATTAAGAGCAAATTCTACTCTTTTAGTATTTACCAGTGTGAGCTACCAAGAGTGGTATAATAGAGCCATCAGTGGGTCAGTGCAATCTGGAGCCTGCTACACCCTGCCTTATCCATAAATCATTTCTAAAAGATGAGTAAAAATTCACACATTTTTTTTCATGAAGATTTTTTCCATAGGAGCTGCTTTTAACTGTATGCACATGCCAGAGATTAATACATTTCTTTCATGGCAAACAGATTGGCTTATCTCATCACAGCTTCTGAAAGACTCAGCATGTGCTTCAAAATATTTGCAACCCTTGACTTAAAAGAATTCCATGACTAAAGGGGTTTATTCTTGGGTTTTTGACAGTTGCAAGTTAAAACACATAACATACTTTTGGAGATAGTGTTTGGTGCGTTGTTAAATGGAGTTTAAACTAAACTGTCATGATATCTCTTAAACTATGGGGCTTAGAGTAGACTCTATTTGGGGATACTCTTACTCAGTATATAAACAAACTATGCCTAGATAAACTATGAGATTCCATAATTCCTAACTACTAAAAGATAACAGCTGATTACTCCAAAAATTTCAACTTAAGTCAGGCATTGAGGTTCATGTCTATAATCCCTGCAAAGTCTGAAGCAACAGGATTGCCACAAATCTCAGGCCAGCGTAGGCTACCAAGTCAGACTCTGACTCAACAAAATGATCATTCTTTCCTTCTCTATTTGTAGTGATTTGTTTGGGGATTTGTATTTGTTTGTTTGTTTTGTTTTGTTTTATCATTTATAGTGGCTGAGTATGTTTGGAATGCGGATGTGTAACACTAAAAAATTATGCATTAATCTATTTCCTTAATTTAGCCATATAGCAAGATCTTGACAATACAAAGAAATTATTCTAAATTGGTCAGACTTCATGCATCATAGAAAATAGAAATCTGGGCATCTGATACATCTCTCCTCAGCTCATATCTAATTAGTAGATGACAATGTACTTCATATTCCCTCCAAAGTCTCAATGTTATAGATTCTTCTTAGACTATTCCTAGAAAAACTTAAATTCTACTGGAGACACTGGAAGCTGAACATTCTTATTACATCTGCTAGTTAGCCTGTGATCTGACAAGGCAAGGACCAAATATAAGCTGTGGAGAACAGTAGGAATGGAATTCTAGGCACCCCTCTTATTACTAATGTTCTCAGGGTTCAAGGTCAACCTAAGAAGAGAAGCCTCTCTCCAGAATTCTTAAGAATATCTGTACTAGTTTAGTGAAAGCCTCAAAGATTTAAAGAAGAATTTGAAGTAAACAATAAAACAGGTAGAGCTCTTCAAGCTAGGGTCCATGTGTACATTGAAAATCATTTCCTGCAAAATAAATTAAAGAGAGCAAGGCCAAGGTGGTTGTAAGTGGAAACCAAGGGGCACTCCAGCCTCTGTAGTTCTGACGGTGTGGTCTCAGTCACAGGACATATGTTTAACTTTTGTCTCCACCATTTATTAGCTGTACAATATTAGCTATGCTGAAACCTTGTTCAACTGTAATACTAGTTTCATTCTTATAGGATTGTTTGTGATGATTGAAAGAACTAGAAAGCATAGAGTAGTGCTACTAAAACATTTTGACATTTCTGTCATTGAAGAGACATTTACAATATACAGAAGAGAGATTTGCAATACAGTCTGGAAAGCAATAGCTACTAAAATGTACTGTGGCTGCTATTGTTTTGTCCTATGCTAAACACATAATATGCAATTATATGTACAATATATAGTTAAATGGAGGAAGAGATAAATATCCCCTGCAGAAAATTTTCAAGTGTATATACAGATATTCTGCCTTCATAGGAAAAGCAAAACCCTTAGTCCTTGAATATGTAGTAACTTTCTTCAAGAAATGCCATATGGAAGGGGTGGGGAGGCAATAATTTTACAGTATTAAACTACCTACTAAGTGTTTATCTTTATGCCCATAGATTACTGCATCTCTCAAACTTCATTGGAAGCTTCTTTTTCTGGTAATTGGCAATGGAAAAAGAGACCCACAGGTATTCAATGTGCAGAGATAAAGAGAATGTGAGATGTTCAGTCCTCAATGGATGTCTATATCACACTCTCTCCCAAGGCTCACTGGGACATTTCACTCTCCATGGGGCAACTATATCACACTCCCATCCAAATGCTCAAGAATCACCATGGAAGAAGAGACAAAAACATAGTAGGAAGCAAAGATTACAGATGTCTGCAGCAAAACAATTCTCTGGATGTGATGGGGCCACTAACATATGAATTCACATTGACAGCGACTGCATGCACAAGACTGCCCAGGGTCAAGCTAGATAAAATCCCAGCACAGATAGAGGACTGGACATGATGGGGTGGCCCTAGCTGAGGAGTTGTTGGCAACAGAAGACTGCTGAGAGACTAGGATTCAATTTTCATTAGGAATTCAGCTCCTGAGAGGCCATCTATGCTCCAGTATGTGGTACTGTACCCACGCACACACTGACACCAATAAGTGGACTCAGAGTGTTTAAAAATACAAAAGTACATGAACTTTGGAGTAAAAAAAATTGATGGAAATGTATATGGAAGCAATTGGAAAGAAGAAAGTGTGGCGGATTTAATAAAAATATATCTGCAGACACAAAATTCTCAAACAGTGTTTTAAGGCAAGCAGGTGGCCCATGCCTGTAACTCTAGTACTAAGGACAGCGAAAGGTAGATGCCAGGGGCTCACTGGCTATTCAGTCCAGGAAGCTGAGCTCCAGGTTGAGTTAGAGACATTTACTCAGAGAATAAAATAGAGAATAACAATGTCATTGACAATGACATTGACCTCTAATCTTCATTTTAACAACTTGGAAGGATGTACCAGCAACACATGTACACATACATGCCTACACTACACATACACACATGTAGATGCACACACACAAATGTACACACAGAAGAAAATATGAAAAATTATCATAACCAAGTAGAGTCTAAGAAGATGGAATCAATATATAAATAGCGTGGTAGTAAAACCTGAAATAATAAAAGAAGAAACATTAGGTAAAAACTAAAGCAACCTGAATAAAGTATACATTTTAGTTAATACTGGCATCTGAATTTTGGTTATTTTTATTAAATGTACCATATTAATATAAAATGACAATAATAGAGATTATTAGACGTGTCATGTATGGAAACTCAATATCTTTATATTATTTTGGTATATCTAAAACAGCTCAAGGAAACAAAGTTTATTTTTTTAAAAACAAAGAGGCTTGATCCATGATATATCCTCAAAGGGTATCAAAGAAAGCAAGACTGTGTGGAGCTATCAGTTTCTGTCATGAAGAGATCAAGAGTTAGAGAAGAAGAAGCAAGACAGGAGACAGAAGAACAGAAAGGATCCAGAGCAGAAAGCACTAAGTCATAGACTAAAGACTGAGCCTCTCACAGTGGAAGGCTTAAATGACATGTTGGAAAGGAGATGTGGAACATAACTGCAGGAAACACTATCAGCAAGACTCTTGTTCTCTTTAAATTAAGATGTTTGCCATTATTCTGCTGCTAAGAAGGAAAGCTGGAACCCATAAAGCCTGTCCTACTGGTAATGCCATTCATCTGCCAATGGCATTGAGTTTAAATAACTGGTGACTTATAGGCTCTACTAAAGAAATACTTTTGACAAGAAATAAACAATCATTGTTAGTCAGAAAAATCCCTTTGAGTGCATAAAACACACATCAGAAGAACCCATTTGGATGTCTTCATCTAGATAACTTCTGGCCAATATCATGTGATAACTTCTGAATACTCATGTGAATCTTTAGGTTTTTAAGAGTTGGGAAAGAAGGTATTGGACTACAGGGACAGGGGAAAATGTACTGGTTGCAGAAAGTATGTCACTTGGGGGGTGTCAAATGTCCAAGCCAGGCCTGATGTCTTTCTCTCTTCCCGCTGCCTGTTCATCTGGATGTAGAACTCTAAACTACTTCTCTAGCACCATGTCTCCCTGCACACACACCATATTTCCTACCATGATGACAATGAACTAAACCTTTGAACTATAAGCCAGCCTCAATTAAATGTTTTTCTTTATATGTGTTTCTGCAGTCATGGTGTCTCCTCATACCAATAGGACATTAACTAATACAAAGAGAAATGCCTTAAGGCTTAGGCTCTGTTTTGGACACAAGGCAGTAGCCCCCAAATTAGCAATTTCCCATCAACCGGAAGACAATCAGATTTTCCCATTAAGAACATCAGTATAAAGTAATAGGGTTAATTATGCATATTTAAATTCCAATTTGTGAAATAAAGAGTAGAATTTATCCAACTAAAATCATTTGTAAAGATAAGGAAAGGCAGGAAAGCTTTGTGCCCAACTATGACATAGTCCCATCCAAACAAATATCCCATGTGAACCATTTTTATTACCTAACTTTTATGAGGATTAAATGCACATGACTTAAAATTGGCTGCCTTAACTATTTATAGGTCTATAATGTAGTCACACTAAATACATTCATTTAGCTATGCAATCATCACTGTTATCAATCTGTAGATTTCTTTTTACAAAACTGAGACTCTAGTCTGCACCAACTACACAATGCCTCCCTGTTCTCCTCTCCTCCAAGCCCATGTATGAGTGTATGACTATCCACACATGTGTGTGCACATACACACATGTACGTGTGCACATACAGGGGTGCTGGCATGTTAATAGTAGCAATTTAATGAATATTACCTATCACCAGTTTTAATTTGTAATTTGTAAATTTTTGCACAAATATCTATTCAGATCATTTGCCCATTTCTAACTGGATTCATTGGTTTTGCCATTGTGTTTTACTTCTCTATACTCTCAACATTAATCTCCTCAGACATGTAAATATTTATATTTTCTCCAATCCTGCTGGTTCCCTTTTAACTGTGTTAATAGAGCTCTTTGATGCAGAAAAAAATAAACTATTGTGAAATCCAATTTGTCTAATGCTTCTCTAGCTGCTTGGTTCTTTGATATCATATCCAAGAAATCGTTGCCAAATCCAGCATCAGGAAGCTTTCCCTTTATATTGTAAGAGCTTAATTATTTGATATGTTTTTGTACCTATTATTTTTTATTAATTCTTTTTTGTTTCTTTTGTTTTTGTTCTTGGTTTGTTCAGTTGGTTGGTTGGTTGGTTGGTTTTGAGAGGGGGATGTCCAAGAACTCACTATGTGGACCAAGCTGGCCTCTGCCTTCTGAGTGCTGAGATTAAAGGCTAGCACCACCATACTTGACTTCTTGTCACTTCTTTAGTTAGCATCCAAATTAATGGGTTTCATTATATCACATTCATACAGTATGTCAGGTTCTTTGTTTTTAGTCATCCTCTCTTCCATTATCCTCTTCCATCTCCTCTAATCTCCCATAATGCTTGTTCCCTTCTCTCCCTAAATAGTATGCCCTACTCTTCACGCCCCATGTAGTAAATTGCCGTCTCTTGTATCTCCCGTATTAATTTCCCTTCCTCCCATCTCAAGGTCACTTTTCTACTTTTATGAGCTACATTACACTGGCACATGTATGTTTATGTGCATATATATATTTATATACATTGTACATCTATATGCAAAATGAAAATGAAAATATGGACATTTGTCTTTCTGAATCTGGGTTACTTTGCTTGACATAATGACCTTCATTTTCATTTATTTTCTTGAAAACATCATAATTTCATTTTTTCCCAGATAAATAATATTCTGTTGTGTATATGTGCCATAATCTACATATTCATCTAGTGATAGATATCTAGAATGACCCTATATTTTGGCTACTATAATGCAGAAAGCATGAGTGTATGAGTGTCTTTGTGGTGTATGTTGACATAAACTCCTTCAGGAAGATGCACAGCTGGAACATACAGTAGTTCTGTTTTTAGTTTGTGGTGCAACTTCCCCATTAAGTTCCATAATTTACCAGTTTACATTCCCCAGCAACTGTCATGTCTTGAGCCCTGATTTGGTTGACAGTTATGGATACTCTAAACTTTCATTTTCTTTCAAGATTCCACAAACTTAGAATTGTTAGAGTTGATAACAGTTAAGAGAATCAAACAAATGCAGGCACTTGACTGCTTCTGATGACTTGCTTATTCTCTGAACCAGACTCAGGAGCCAATTAAAAAGTTTGTAATGTGGATAAGCCTAACTAAATAGGCTGGAAAAGCTGAGTGCAAACTTGAAGGTCTATTCTAGTTACTCAATCGATTTGTGTTTGTGATTTCATTACTCTTGAAACTGTGAACACCTGATTGGTTCCATTGAACCAGATGTGAGGCTAAGCTCTTTATCCAGTTGTTTTTGTTTAAGTGTTAATAGTCACTGATACCAGGATACAGCAGGGAAGATTCTATCATACTTCTTATCTGTAGGCCTATAACTAAATATTTTGTTTTATAAATATTTTTAATATTTTTTATTTTATTAAAGAAAGCTACTAATTTGTTCTCATGAGAACAAATCCCAATAATAAGTTTATGGTATTATCTCAGTGGGAGGGTACTTGCTTAACATGTACAAAGTTCTAGGTTTAATTTCTAGCTCTGTAAGAAGAAGAATTGAACAATAGATTAAAATTTTATTCTATGTTGTGTTATTATAACAGAATGCCTGATAGTGTATTCATTCTTAAGAAAGTGAAGTATTATTTAATACATAGTTTTAGAAACTGGAAGTCTAAGAATAGGCAACCCCACCTGTTCAGCTTTTAGAAAAGGACAACATTGCAGATGGCATTACAGGCCAGGGTCATGAGGAAGAGTGGCTAGTAAGCATATATAGCATGACATTGACTTAGTTGAACCCACTCTTTCAGAACTTAATCCAGTCCTGAAAGACACAATCCAACCTCACAGAATGGATATTGAACCTCTCAAATTATTCATGACACAGTTCTCTCCCATTAGGTCCCACCTCTAAAAGGTCCTATCAGATTAGGTTTCTAGCACATGGGATTGTGGGGAACAAACTGCTGAAACTATATAGTATTAGATTAATGTTATATATTTACTTTATATTATATATGTGTTATTAGTTAGCTGTACAAAGAAATTGAACTATCAAATAAGCACTGAAAATTATATTCCCATTAAAATATGGTATGGATTAAAAATAGGCAGGTACAAAAATTTCAAAATACAGATTTTATTTTATAATAGATCTTTAAAGCAAACATTAAATATGAAGTCCATCTGTCTCCAGTTCTGCCATTAAGTAGTTCTGTGAACTCTGTAAGGCACAGTGACATTTATACTAAGCTAAAGGATCGAACAAATCTAGAATTTTTTTTAGCTGTCTTAGAGCAGGGCATTTATTTGCATACAATAACAATACAATGTGTGAAACAACAAAAGTCCTGCATTTCTCTACCCTGATCATAGCATTTTCAGGCACCTATTCCTCCAAGTAGTTAGAAATAATACTAACCATTGGCAATTTAGGGTAATTTACTCTCAAGTTGGAAAAGGCCTCTGTCAGTATAACAATAAATCAACTCAAAACTCCCCCTCCATTTCAGAGAGGTGGTCCTCCCTTTTTCCACTTTCAAGGTTTCTCATATTACTTAATTCATCACATGATAGTATCAAATTAAAGGTAAGGTAGATTAGACATTAACTCCTTAATATTAGAGCTGAGCCATCTACTTGACCTGCTTTATGTGATAATTCTACAATACAAGTGCAGTTGATCTAGATAGACTCTTAGCTACCACTCACTGCTATCTGAGGAGATTTGGCTGATCTTGACAGTGGAGTATAAGTTCATGGTTCTAAAACTTGTAAGTAGAGTAGTCATATAGTCCAAAAAATAAATGATTTGTGTGAATGTCAGAAAAAATCTCTAACAAGAATACAGCACAAGCCAACACATATGAAACAACATAACCAATCGAGAGGGAAATGCAAATCAAAGGCATGATGAACTGTTCTGAAGAGTAGAGCTGCAACCCATGTTCATTGCAGAAATATTTGCAACAACCAAAAGTGTCAAGTCACATGCTCCTTAGAGGAGAAATGGATGAAGAAAATGTATTACATATATAAAATAGAATACTACGAGAATCCTATTCTGCATTGATGTACAAAATAAACAGTTTATGGCAACATAGATGGAACTGGAAGATATTGTACTAAATAAAATAAGTCAGACAAAATAATCCAAATACTTTTTGTTTCATGTACATGTGGAAGCTAAAGGAGTGCAGTTAAATAGAAGGAATCATTTCTAAGGATCTGTAACACACAAAACAAGTTGACCACAAATGAGTGAATATTTCTGGTGGACAGCATGCAGGAAGAACTGCAGTAGACAAGTGAGCTTCCTGGAGATGATCTATCATTTTACACAGCTGGAATAGGTTTAACTCGGAGAAGTACAGCTGGGGTCAGAGGGGCAGAGGTCATCTCTGGATTGCTTCCTGCTGCTGCTGTACCTTCTCATATACATCATTGCCTAGTCTTCCTGTGTCTAGCATTGTGTGAATGGCTGTGGGGAGACCCTCACTGCCTATAGTCTGGTGTGATTTCTTCATGGGAGACTGCCCACTCCGACAGGCAATTTTTCTGAAGAACAATGTAAAGATGAACTTTCATAGAATAATGCTATTTAGATGAATTAGTGATATTAAAGAATTCCTGGTTTGATTGAAATAGTTTTAGGAAATTAGAGTAGTTGATAAGGAAGAGTCGGGAGATGGTTTAGGTTGTTTTGCTATGAGATGAAAGTAAGAGTAGAATGTGCCCCCTGTTTGTAGAGTAGTAATGGTCATATAGGTTAGAAATGGAGGACAGTGAGCTTTCAGGTGTTACAAGCACATGGTTGTACTTGTGAATAAGTTTGAGACAGGCTAATGGTCAAAGGAAACATTCATTCTCGGTTGAGTCTGAGTTCCATGATCTTGTGATCTAAGGATATAGTCACAGGTTTCAGTGTGCTCCATGAAAAGGCGTTGTTAGGACCTTAACAATGGTCCTATTATGGATATAAGAATAAAGAATAGATGATTCTAAGACATATGATACATGATTTGTTTCTTAGTAAATACAAATTGTCACTAGCAAGCATAGGGAAACTAGCTACAATAGACTTGGCTTGCTTAAACTTTGCTAATCAATGACAAAAGAATCATTGCTTTGGGGTTAGGATGAATTTGTAGAAAGAAAGACATATGGGAAATATTTAACTAGGTGTGGGTTTCAAAAGAACATATAATCAGTAATCACATTGTAATCTCCCTTTGTGCAATGATTTTAGTTTGGTTTTGGAGAATATGTTTTTGTGGTGATTGTTTTTGAAGAATATGTAACTTGTGGTCATGAGGTTATCTTTTTGTTACATAGAGAATTTTGTCTTAGATGGTATAAAAAGGACTAAGAGAAAAATTAACATAGTTGGAACCCTGTTTCATCCACCAAGAGTTTGTATGTATGTGGGTCTGTGTGTCTGTATGTCTGTGTGTTTTTCCCCAATTTAGTCTTCTCCAGAGAATTTAGTTTTGCTTCCACAGAGAAAAGATCTGCTGAGTGATTAGCCATGGACTACACACATTCTCCTCAGTACCTGATCTGTTGAAGCTGACCTCAGCATAGTTCACAATAGCTAATGGAGAAGATTTTTAAAATAATTCTTTAAGTCTGAGGTGATAAATACAATTACCTTGATCTGATCATTATGCATTGTATACATGTAGTAAAATACTACACTGTGCTCCATAAATATGTATAACATGTTTTAAGTTAAAATATATTAATTGCAATTACAATTATAATACAATATTAAACTGATGAAAATTTTAATATAAAAAAATAAATAAACGTCTTAGAAGCGTAAGAGAATATCTGGTTCATTCTTCCAATCCTATCCAATAGAGTCAGTAACCATCTATAGATGCACGATTCAATCCATTATGACCTTAGAAAGAAACTGTGAATTGAGTACATGTGACTACATTCTAAATTTGTAATTTCCATCCACATAAATCTGGGCTTCTTTGTGTTGCTTAGATCAATAGTTAACTCTACTCTCTGCCCAGCTACTTAAGCCAGAAGTCATTAAGTGCCTGCCGTGCTACAGCATATTGTCCTTACTTAGCTCTGCAGCTTCATTTTTAGACTCTCTCCTTCACTCTCTGCTCTCCAGAATCACAGTCATTGGTTACATTTCCACTACTACCTGTAAGCTCTCCCACTCTGTGCAACTCCTCTCCAGCAATGAACACACCACTGAAATGTGATCAGGTGTGCTAGAACACTAGCAAAGAGAGCACTGATCTTTTCTATACTCCTAGAAACTTGTGTGTAGGTTGTCGGAACTTGATGCTATTGGATCTTATTTCTCTTGATAACATACAACAAAAAAAAATCCCATCAAACTAAAATTCTCCATTTGTCCAGATGCTCATGGTTCTACTGCTGTATTAATATTTTATAACTTAATTTTCACCCTTCACACTAACATGGGATACTTTGGCTGGACCCTGTTATGTTATAGCTGTTAGCTAGATGGGTTTTAGGGATGCCCAAAAGTGAGAGTGGGTGTGTCCTGGGCTCTTTTGCCTGTTCTTTGGACTCTTTCTCTTGTTGCATTGCCTTGCCCAGCCTCAATATGAGAACTTATGCCTTGTATTATTGTGCCTTATTTTGTCCTGTTTGGCTGTTGTCTGATGGAGACCTGCTTTTTTCTGAAGAAGAAATGGAGGGATAGTTTATCTGGGGAAGGGTGGAGCTATGAGGAGTGGGGAGAGAATGTGGTTGAGATGTATTATATACAAGAAGAATTTATTTTCAATTAAGAAAAAGAAAAAAGATATGAGACTACAAACTCTAAAGATATCTGTCTGTACTGGCTGGTTTTGTGTCAACTTGACACAAGCTGGAGTTATCAAAGAGAAAGGAGCTTCAATTGAGAAAATGCTTCCATGAGATTCAGCTGTAAGGCATTTTCTCAATTAGTAATCAAGGGGGGAGGGCCCCTTGTGGATGGTACCATCCCTGGGCTGGTAGTCTTGGGTTCTATAAGAGGGTAAGCTGAGCAAGCCAAGAGAAGCAAGCCAGTAAGTTCACATCCCTCCATGGCCTCTGCATCAGCTCCTGCTTCCTGACCTGCTTGAGTTCCAGCCATGACTTTCTTTAGTGATGAACAGCAATGTGGAAGTATAAGCTGAATAAATCCTTTCCTCCCCAACTTGCTTGTTGGTCATGATGTTTTTGCAGGAATAGTAACAGTGACTAAGACAAATTGGTACCAGGAGTGGGGTATTCATGACAACCTGACCATGTTTTGGGGAGGACTGTGGAAGGACTTTGGAACTTTGGGCTAGAAGAACCATTCAGTGTTAAGAGCTCTGTGGTATGTTGTGTAGGAGCTTGGAAGATAATGTTGAGAACAGTGCAGAAGAATGGAGGCCTGGCTTCTGAAATTTCAGACGGAAGATTAAAGACTCTTATCAGGACTGTTGCTATTAAGATTCTGTGGTTTTGGTTAGCTGGGGCTGAAGGACCAGCTGTGATTAACAAAATACCAGAACTACTGAAGCAACACCATTCCATTGCTGGGACTATTGATGCTGGTTAGCTAGAGTTGAAAAATTGGCGGTGATTGGGAAGAGACCAACATCATTGAGGTGAAATCTCCTGAGAAGTGTTTTCTGAGAGCACAGAGACTGCTTTCCAGAGATAGCCAGGGTTGTACCATGTGCTGTAGCTGGACTTGGTAATCTATAAGAGTCACCCAGGTGGTACTGGTTTTGAAGGCATGAAGGATACGTGAAGAGCAGCTGAAGCTTGGGTACTGTGAAAGGCCGTGGAAGGCCACTGGTGAAGGTGCAGCCTCAGTTGAAATTGATGGCCCAGGACTTAAGGGGTCATGCAAAGGAGTTGAGGCTTGGCACCGTGAAGAGAGCCTATGAGAGGCTATTGGTGAAGCCTAGTTTCAGCAGAAGACAGCAGCATTTTGGAGATGCCAGTACTATGAGATGACCACCAAGAACAGCAGCAGCAGTGAGTACAGACAGGTGGAGCCTAGAAGACAAGGTATGTACTACAAAGGGCAGAGCTGGAGAAGTGACTCAAGCACTTGGAGGAATCCAGAAGATCATGAGTGGATCCCAGACAGATTGAAAAAAATCAATCATACAGTTTATTCTGGTTTCACAAATGATATACTTTTGACAAAACACCAATGAAATTTAAACTTTATAATATCAACGCTCGTTCATAATCTATGGGTTTAAGCACAAAGTCACACCAAGGGCCACATTTAGGCAATTAACAAGAGAGTTTATGATTTAGACATGAAGTCTATATCCCCACATAGTGACAGGGTGGATCCCATAGCACTGCTAATTACAGCACCTACACAGCAACTCCACAAAGCTATAAAGTGCAGTCCCTCTGGTGTTAGCAGGCCAGAAAACCCAAAATGTGTATTATGGAGCCTAATTAATAACACCACACTATGACAGAACCTAGCATACAGCCATACACACTTATGTGTCCAGCCCAGTATCCTCATCTGAACAAGAAGCTATAGATCTAATCATGGATCCTAGACTATAGCACTGAACAACTTCAGACAGCAGCCTGCAGCCCTTCCCAACCTGAGTGCCTAAGAGGAACTAACTTATCAGCACAGTGAGTAACCTGGAAAAAAAAAAAAACAGGCCCTGCACATCTATGGAGCTCGGTTGAGGCCTGATTGATGATGGAATCCAGCTGTCTCAATTGGCTATGCGAAAATCCAGCGGCCCCATCCAATTTTGGAACTATCCTGTGATCACATCAAAATATGGAATCTTTCTAACAGCACCATCCATCTAGAGAGCAAACTGACCCTCTATTTACCCCGCAATTACAGATGGCACACAATGACTATGTCCTACTGTGAGGCCGGTACTATACAGCTGCTGAGTACAGCCAGCCACTCCACATGCTCAGACAGGAGTTCATCAGCACTAGTCCTAGTAAATCTTAATGGGTTTTTCCATCTGAAATGAAAAGCCGCTATTAGCAACATAAGAGTATATGAATATATAATACGCACCAGTTGAATACATGTCTGATTCACAATTGCTTCTTCTTTTACTTTTTACTTTTTAAATTTTATTTTTAATTGACAAATACTAATTCTTTATAATTATAGGGTATAATGTGGCTCTTCATTTATGTTTACAATGAGGAGTCAAATCAAGTTACTGAACAGATTTATCACCTCATATATGTGTGGCATTTTACGTCACTATAGAATTTGCCGTAAAAATTTTTATACATATACACATACACATACACATATTGTCTTAAGGTTTTACTGCTGTGAACAGACACCATGACCAAGGCAACTCTTATAAGGACAACATTTAATTGGGGCTGGCTTACAGGTTCAGAGGTTTAGTCCATTATCATCAAAGCAGGAAGCATGGCAGCATTCAGGCAGACATAGTGCAGGCAGAGCAGAGTTCTTCATCTTCACCTGAAGGCTGCTAGTGGGAGACTCACTTCCAGGCAGCTAGGATGAGGGTCTTTTTCACCTAAAATATAAAACACACAAATTATATAATATGAATAACTTAAACATGAGAAAGAAAAGTATAGAACATAGTAAATAATTTAAAATGTTCTTACCAACTTAAAATGTTACAGCTTTAAAATATGTAAGACAAACACCATGATAACCAATATTGTAGTTAGTAACTAAGTATTAAGGGAAAAAATGAGAGCACATAGCAAAAAAATAAAAATCCTCAAACCCAAAAAGGACAAGAAAGGAGTAGTCTAATAATGGAATGATAAAACAACCAAAGGTCTCATACTCAATAGGGCTGTTATTTTTCTCTGTACCAATAATCTCTTCAACCATAAATTAATTAAATTTCACAATCGAAATACATTATTTTTACTCCTGTCATTTGGTTTCTAGAAAAATTGACTACAGGGACACAGGAGCTGAAAGTAAAGGAATGGAAAATATATCCCAGGATTATGAAAATCCTAAGGGAATAAAGTACCTATATTATATAAGATTAAATTATAAGTCATAGATGATCCCAAGAAACAATTAATGTGATTATATTGATAAAGTGGTCAATTGATGTAAAACATAAAATGATAATCTATTCCCAGAATATAAAAAGATCTAAACATGCCGGGCAGTGGTGGCTCACGCTTTTCATCCCAGCACTTGGGAGGCAGAGACAGTCAGATTTCTGAGTTCAAGGCCAGCCTGGTCTACAGAGTGAGTTCCAAGACAGCCAGGGCTATACAGAGAAATCCTGTCTCGAAAAAACAAAAACAAAAAAAAAACAAAAACAAAAAAAGATGTAAACATATAACAAATTCTAAATAAATATCTGAAATAATAAATTAACAAAAATTTAATATTACTTTGAATTTAATATTCCACGTTTAATAATGGATCATCCAGGAAGATAATTAATGAAGAAAAATAAAGTAAAAATGGAGAAATCCTCTCTAAGATCTAAACGTCAGACAGAAATGCTTATGGGTAATATTATATACTTAACGCCTTAACATGCTTAACATACGGACCAACAGTACATGACATAAGGCAGGTGTTCCACAAGTGTTTTGTGAATTCTCCAGATGGATATTGACTCCAAAACTAAAAATAAATTTACCAAATAGAATTTTAAAATGTATCAAAATATTTAGACTATATTAACACATGGTGAATATGAAATGTCAGCTCAAGAACTTTAAGATACTCCACCAGGGTCCCCTCCCCCCTCTGAGCACATAGAAGAAACAGGTTAGAAAGCACATAGGCTTGGAGGGAGGGGCTATTAAGCCCCTGCTACCTCATTCCCTAAAGACCAATCAGTTTAAAAGTCACACTGTTTTGCCAATCACATTGTACCTAATGATGACTGCTCTAAAATCCTATTTAAGGTCCCTGAACGGGCTCTGGGGGATCGCTCTCCCATCTTGGTATGTAGAGTGGCTTCAACATGCTGATGAATCAATAAATTTCTCTTGCTTTTTGCATCAATCCCCAACTCTGTGTGTCCATTCAGAGAGTCTTCAGTAAGTTAAGATTCCCCAGAGTCTTATAAATAGACATTTAACATCCTAATGTCATAGATCATTTTAAAAGAATTAGATACTAAGCAAGGATTATATATAATATGAGTATTCCTTTTCATTGTCATGGAGGTTCTAGAAAATTCAATTAGATGTAAATGGAAATTAATGGCTAGAAATATTGAAAATAATCTGTATTCTTACTGATATGTGTTCCTTTTCCCAGGAAAACAAGTTAATTCAAAATTTCTACAACCATTGGGTGATAAATCAAGATGTACTAAATTAGGATTAATATGTTATGTTCTAAAATAATGACAAAAGAGGAAAAATTATACATCACATATGTAAGATGGGAAAATAGATATTTAAGCAGATGGAGAGAAAGCTTGAAGCTATCATGGCTCAGAGTGTCAAGGGAACAGCAACAGAGAAAAGATGGGCAAAATCTGAGAGAAAATATATGTATGTTTTCATACAAAATACAAAGACACTGAATTAGTAGAATTACCTGAAATTTTGTTAACAAAATAGTCTTCAAATGATTGTGTTAATTAGAAGAAAGATGGAGGATGATGTGGCTAGAGGTTATCCTTACTGCTTCCAACTCTAGGTGGAGTCAGTTTCAAATATGTCTCCTCCTGGCAGTGTCTTCTATACATATCTGTGAACTTACCCAGTCTTCCTCTGCAACACATCCACCCTGTGGTTTATTAACCATACAGATTCACTCTGATTGATTACATTTCTCTACCAATGAGCTCATTAAAGGGCTGGCTTTAACTTCATGATTACAATATCTGGTTGTCTGTTTATTTAGTGTCTTCTAATCCATCAAAGCCTATAGATAAAGCTCAGAGCTAGTTAGAGTCTCCTGAAGAACTTTTATTCTAACAAAGCATCTACCTCTCTGTTCTAACAAAACATATGACTAAGATGTTCATAAGTGTAGTTCACTGAACATGCTTTAAAGGACATTTACTCACGAGACACAATTTGTGGTAGAACTAATGTTGTGGATAATCCTGGGGCTGTTTGTATTTTGATGCTAATTCTGCCCTCCTGGGAGGGGCTTCAGACAAGGAGTGAGTTACATATTCATGTGACTTCTTATGAATCAATGAGCCAATCACTGGGCGAGTAGGAGGGACTTCCTGGTTGGAGGGAGGAAGAGAGGAAGCAGAGGAGAGTTAGGTCCTTTTGGAATGGGGACAGCATAAGGAGTAAGATGTAGCTTCAAGAGTTTCCTGGTATCATGGTGGATCCACAAGGATTCACCTCCAGAGGATTTAGATTTAATCAGGCTTACAAGATTAGGATTTTAGTCGATACACCCAGAGATTGAGTTACCATTGTTTCTGAGCTAAGTTTGTGTTGCATTTTCCTTCACATGGTAGCTTGCCTGGGTTCAAGAGAGAAAGCTACAACAGCAAAGTGTGAGTTTGGCTGATGTGCACCACTAAGGCCATGGGGAATTTGAAGGATGAGGCTGGCGTGGTAGTGACCTGCCAATGGGGACCTAACAAGCTGGGTGGAGAGATGGTGGAGCTCTAAGTCAGAGCTCCACAAGATAAAAGCAGGTCAGCCATTGCTCACCAGTGCATGGCTGGCCATCCTGCCAGGACTGAGAGAACCAGGGCATAGTGCGGGAACTTGCAATATTCTTTTGTTTTAATATTTCCCACAACAGACTTATGCAGTCATAGAAAAAAGGTGTCAGACATGTAAAATGATGGTTTTTGTTTTGTTTTGTTTTATTTTGTTTTAATTACTTTATTTACTTACATTCCAAAAGTTGTCCCCCTTCCAGGTCCTCTCCCCCAGAGTTTTTTACTCCATATCCCATCCCCACCTCTGAGAGGGTACTCCTCCACCCACCCACTCACCCCCACCTCACCCCCACCAGCATCTCTCTTTCCTGGGGCATCAAGTTTCCACAGGATTAAGTGCATCCTCTCCCACTGAGGCCATACAAGGCAGTCCTCTGCTACATATGTACCTGGGGCCATGGACCAGCCCATGTATGCTTCTTTGTTGGTGGCTTAGTCTCTGGGATCTCTGAGGGGTCTGGGTTAGTTGACACTGTTGTTCTTCCTATGGGGTCCTGCTCCCCCTCAGCTCCTTCAGTCCTTCCCCCAACTTTTCCATAGGGGTCCTGCCCTCAGTCCAATGGTTGGCTGTAAGTATCTGCATCTGTCTCAGTCAGCTGCTAGCAGAGCCTCTCAAAGGACAGCTATGCCAGGCTGTTGTCAGCAAGCACAACATAACATCAGTAATAGTAACAGGGATTGGTGTGCATGCTTGGAATGGATCCCAAGTTGGGCTGGTCACTGGTTGGCCTTTCTTTCAGTCTGTGCTCCATTTGTGTTTCTGCATTTCCTTTAGACAGGAACAATTCTGGGTGAAAATTTTTAAAGATGTGTTGGTGACCCCTGAATCAACTGGAGTTCATATCTATCTACCAAAGGAGGTCTCTTCCTGTTCCATCTCCCCACTGTTGGGCATTTGGGCTAATATCATCCCCATTAAGTCCTGGTAACCTCTCATACCAGGTTTCTGGAACTTTCTAGAGGTTCCCCAAACCTACCCCACACTACTGCATATTTTGATTCATTCTCCTGGCCTTTTCTCCTGTCTCTCCCCACACAATACCTGATCCTGATCCTCTCTTCTCCCTTTCCCCTTCCCCTTCCCTTTTTCACCCAGATCCTCCTTCCCTCTGCCTCTCATGATTACTGTGTTCCCCCTTCTATGTGGGTTTGAGGTATCCACACTTTTGCCTTATAAATTAACAACATTGTTAGAAAATTTAAATCATTCTAAGATTAAAATAATACACTTACATTTCATTTTAAATTTTAGTTATGAAACATTTTAAGATTCAAGACTGAGGTGTGAATAATACAAACTTGAGAAGAAAGGATAACAGAAAGCTCTAATCTTCTGCCTATTCACCAATTAAATATCTCACTGCACAGTTCTCTTATCCAGTTATTATATTACTTTAGTTGTTCAAAGTCATTATCCTTCTGCCTTGGAACATAATATTACTTTGAGGTATCTGTTGCCCACCAAACTGTGATTAATTTGCAGGTACTGATCTTTTGTCCTGCCATTTCATATTTTAGTTTTACTGTTATGTTGATTTCTCATAAGTGAGTTGTGTAATCACTGTGTTAAATTATTAAAAATCAAATGCAAAAAGAAAAATAATATAAGAAGAGTTTTCTCGTTGTCTCACATATGCTCTCACCACACATATGCATATACATTTACATATATTTGGGTGACACACAAAAATTATTCTTGCATTTTGTTTTTGGTGAGCTATTACTTATTTTTTTCAGTTTCTACAAATCAATGGAATAGTAAACTAGGAACACACATATTTTGTCTTGAAATGGTTGTTCTTAAATTAAATTAACCGACAGTTGTTAATTGTTTCATCATAAAAGTCCATCTTTTTATTTTGGAAGAAGCTAAGAGCTACCTGAAGCTGATGCCAAGTACCTGCGGCCCCAGCAGAGATAAGTCTGGGAGTAGTGAACCCCTGTAAAGAAAAGAAAATAAGACCTTTAGAAGCAGAACTAGGAAATGGATGAGAGGGAAAGTAAACCTAGCTCTCTTTATATCTATTTTACAGTGCTTACAATTTATCAGAGAGAGAAAGAGAGAGAGGAGAGAGAGAAAGCTTTGAAAACCATAAAATTAAAATTTTATGAATAATACTCTTAGAGACTACTTGATGTAAAAACACTTAGCAAACACAATGCCATCCTGTGGTCATCCTTATGGCCCCAGTTATCTTCCTGAGACCAACAGAGATTCACAAAAAGGGATAAGAGAGAGGCTGTGGGCCTGAGTCATTTGCTGGCAGTTTTCATGTAAGAATTAAACACAAGTTACCACTGCATTTCTCTCTAGAGACAAATAAATTTAGTTTATATTTAAATATTAATTCACCCTGGTAATACAGATTCCTAGTTCTCTAAGGAAAATATATACACCCCATTTCATGTTAAAGATGCATTGTCCTCTCCCTTGTGTTTTCAGTAAATGTTTTCTTTACTGAAATCATCCTTTTGTAGTCTCACATTTTCCCATTTCTACATCAAAAGAGATAAAGATGTTTCAGCAAACCCTGACATAACACGATATTGCTAACACTTGTCTTCCATGCTAGATTGCAAAGTCTATGAAATTATAATCCTCATACAGCTGGATTTTAATGTCCATGTGTCATCAGCCATGTGTGGTTCTTGGGACACTCAATATTTATGACCAAGGAAAAGGAGAGCTGGGAAAGGGGAGAATGAAAGGAAGGAAGGGTCAAGAGCCACTCAACCATGTGAAAGTGGATGGTGGCTCCTTATTCAGTGCATGGTTTTTATTACAATAGCTGTCACTACTCACATTTTGTGAACAGAGTCATAGGCCCATTTGCCTGTTTGCAGACATCATAAAAGGCCCTAAACATAAATAGAGCCATATTTTTACATTAGTATTTCTAAATAAAAAAAATTTAAAAGTTACCTAGATTCCTTTCCTACTTCTATACTAAGCACGAATCCCAATTGTTCTTCTTTGTTTCTGATGCTGTGATAAAACCAAAGGCAACATAGGGAAGAATGGGGTTTATTTGACTGATAATATTACAACCGCAATAGGAACTCAGTGGAAGGAACCTGGAGGCAGGAGCTGGCACAGAGACCATGGAAGGATGCTGCTTACTGGCTCCTAGGTTCATGTTCAGTTGCCTTTCTTATAGACACAGGATTAGACCTGCCAGGAATGGACACACCCACAGTATCCTGGCCCTTTACCAATTAGAAATCAAGGAAACACTCCATAGACATTCCCTCAGACCAGTCTAACAGAGGCAATCCTCAGCTGGGGTTCCCTCTTTTTTAATGTGTCATGTTGACAGTCCTGATCAACCATAACATTATGTATAAAGCATTGTCTCCAGAGGTACCTATATCAAGAATAATAAATTTTCTGTTACGTTGAAAATAGATTTCATTAAAGAGCAAATTCACTGTTTCTTAAAGTTCAACAAAATGGATTTTAAATGTTTGTGTGTTTGAATTTAGACCTGTGAAGATCCAAGAGTGTTTTCTACTATGGAAAGAACATTCAGTTGAAAGAGAGCCAATTTTATATCTTTACATTTCTCACTCCCAGCATAGGTTGTCTGACCTAGAAAAACAATGGTACTCTATTAGCCTGTAAAGTCCCTACTGTAGTCAACATAATCACCTCAAGAGTATTATGATAGTGTATCTGCTTTAGGAAAGTTTGGCATATTTATTAAATTCAATTAGAAAGCTGTTTGTTACAGGCAAACTATATACAGCAGTACTGTACCCCTTAAAGTAATTGGGCCATGATGGTCATTGTAGTTCATAAGAATCATAACTGGGTAAAACTATGGCTACTCCCATCCCTTGAAAGCTTGAATGGTTACTTCGAGTGCCGTGAAATCTAGCTCCCATCAGGCGAATGCCATTTCTAAGGGCACCTCCACATCTGCAAACCTCCAATCTATTGCTTCTGGATATCCATACTCAATAAAGTACTATGATCTCACCCTGCTTGTATAAAACTCACGCCTGGTACCAGTTCCTCAGCCATAATTCTGCTGTCATCCAGCATTGAGTGCACAGCTAGGTCAGTGGAGTTTTTAAGGAGTGAATACTTGATGCCTTGAGGGGAAATATGGATGTTTCTCTTCTATCCTTTAGGTATCACCTTTGTATTGGCTTTAGCAGTAAAGCCAATGAGTTTCACAACATGAACTGTGAAACTGGTGGCAATCTCAGTGAATTCTACTTTGGTCATCTTTCTTGGTCCACCACATCCTAGAAGAACTGCATGTTGGGCCATATGAATACTGCACTCTCATCAGATCCAGTCAAGTGAAAATACTAGGACTAGGTGCACTTTTGGTGAGTCCTGGTGTTGCAATAAGGAGCTCTTTATAACTGACCCTAATAAAGCCATCACATGTCTGAGTATCAGTGACCTCCCAATAGATTGCAGTATATAGAAGAAAATCTGCTTAGTGAAAATATTCCACTTTGAGCCTATGGAGATATCTATCTCACAAACAGGATACCAGATTCCTCTATGACCAACCCAATTTCAAAATCGTCCAAAGCATACTCCAAGAAGATTTGTTCATGGGTCATCTTATTTTACCTGCATCTTTTAAGACCAGAAGAGAGACATGCCTGAACTCCTTTCTACATTTCTGAGAAGATTATTTGTAGAAGGAAAAAAAGTACAGAAATTGGGTGATAGAAAACACCAAGAAAACAACGTCCTCTAAATCTCATGATCAAAGCTCATATGAACAAAGAGACTGAAGCAGCATGCACAGGTCTGCACCAAGATGATTGCATATGTATTAGGGCTTCTGGTTTAGTATTTTTATGGGAATGTATGAGTGAGTGGGCCTCTAATTCTTGTGCCTTCTCTTGGGCTTTTTCCTTCTTTTTGTTTGTCTTATTTAACCCTGGTATGATATTTTTGTTTTATAGTACAATATTTTATTTTATTATTATTCCTGTTTGCTTTCTAATGAGAGACAGAGAGGAAGTTGATCCAGATGGGAGGGGAGAAAGGGAGAAACTGTGGGGAATAGAGAGAAGAGAACCCATAATCAGGATATATCATGTGAGAAAAAAAATCTATTCACAATAAAAAGAGGGTAAGGCCAAAATAATAATTTTATATTTATAAGTATTTTTCTGGATGTTTTCTTTTGTAACACTGGCTAAGGCATTCTAAAGTTGGGCTAGGTGCTAATGAAAGAATTTTTATTAGAGACACAGCTTGAATTGCTCTTTCTATTCAGTTCCCAGCCTATAGGATGGTGCCACCCACATTCTGAGTTGATCTTTCTTTTTCAGCTAAACATAAATTTCCACATAATATCTAATCTCCCCATTTCTTAGATGAAGTCTTCAGAGGATAAAGGAAGCACTGTCATTGTACTTTAAACTTCATCTACACCAAAGACTTCACCTCGAATTTGTTTTCACTGATCTGAGCTCTCTTTCATGATGAGTAACATCATAGTTTTATGTTGCTAACATCAGTGGTATAAATTAACTCTCAAAATGGGTGCATAGGTAATTAAAAAGACAAATGAGTCATGTTATTAAAAGTAAATAGTACAGTCAGTGACTGGGGAAGGTTTCACTGGGGTCCTCTGTAAGCTTTGGAACCTGAGTTCAAATCCCCACCATCCACATTAAAAAAAAAAGTTTGGCATTGCTATGACTGCCATATTTAGCCCTAGTATTCCTGGAGAGGCTGCTGAACAGCCAGCCTAACCAAAATGCTATGCTTCCCTTTCAGTAAGAGAACCTATCTCAAGGCTATAAGACAGAGAATAATGGATGACAGCCAATGTTCTGATCCAGTCTCCATGTACACATGTTCATGTATACATGCATGTACATGCTACATACAAATAGATACAGGTATCTAAGTGATGACTGATCACACACTGTACTAGCTACTTTTCTCATTGCCATGTCAAAAGTATCTGCTTAAAAAAAAAAAAAAAGACAGCTTAATGAAGGAAACATTTGTTTTGAATTGTGTCTGTCAGGGAGAGGTAGGAATGTGAGGTGGCTGGTCAAACCACATTGGCAACCAGGAAGCAGAGAAAGAGATGTAGGCTGGTACTCAGCCTAAGTTCTTCTTTCTATTCAGTTTGAATTCCCAGCCTATAGGATGGTACCACCCACATTCTGAGTTGATCTTTCTTTTTCAGCTAAACATCCTCATAGACACACTCAGAGATGTATTTCCATAGTGATTCTAGAACCAATAAAGTTGACGATGAAGACTGACCATCACATGCATGATCTCCATCCCTGAGACTGATAGTTGACATTGTTTTGTGTGTTTTATTCATTAACTTACTCATTATCTATATATGTTCCTAGATCTTGGTCTGGCACAATTACAAGGATCTTTATTGAATCCAGAAATTACATTTAGGAAATTGAAATCAGAGGTCTGCCTGAGGCACAGTCAGCAGAGAGAGGAGCCTAGCATAACTGTCCTCTGAGATGATCCACCCAGAAACTATCCTAAATGGATGCAGAAACCCACAGCCAAACATTAAATGGAACTTGAGAAGTCTTGTGGTAGAGTTGAGGAAAGGGTTGAGGAATCCAGAGGGTATAGGGACTCCGTAAGAAAACCAACAGTCAACTAAACTGGACTCTTGGGGCTCCCAGAGCCTGAACCACCAAGCAAAGAGCATACAAGGGCTGGACCTAATGCCCCTCCACAAATATGTAGCAGATATGCAGCTTGGTCTTCATAAGAGTCTCCCAAGAACTGGAGCAGGGACTCTGTTGCCTGTCTGTGGATTTTGTTTCCCTGGGCTGCCTTGTCTAACCTCAGTGGGAGAGGATGTACAGAGTCCTGTAGTGACTTGAGGTAAGGAGGGACCTCCCCCTTCTCAGAGATGAAGGGAAGGGGTAGGGGTAGGGGTCACATGAGAGGAGGAATGGGGGGGCTGTGATCAGGATGTAAAGTGAATAAATAAATAAATAAATGGAAAAAAAGAACTTAAAAACAAAAAATTATAAGCTTTAAAAACAAGAAAATTGAAATTACATTCTTAGAAATGTTTAGTGAAAAATATTATTAAAAATTAAAATAAAAAATAGTAAAGTGTGATTATTACCCAAATTCAATAACATAGAATTCAACATCATTTGTTTTTAATGTTCCTTTTATTTATTCACTAGTTTTTTGTTCAACATGAATGCATGTCAGCATATTTCATGTGTATTGGCCATATAGTGGTTCCCAGCACTGAAGGAATAACCCACTGCCTTTATAAAGTAACTGTGAGACAGAGAGATAACATTTCTCTGCAAGTAATGCATAAATATTGCTTTGCTATTACCTATCAGATAGTTCTGCCAGATAAGTTGAGGCAGTGCCTGTAAACATTGGGTAATGACTCTCCTCCAAGCAAGCCTGCTGCCTAATACACTCGTCATCAACATTCCCAAGCCCATCAAGTGTTTTCTCTCTAGTCCTCAACATCCTGCATTTCTTTATCACTCTCATCAAAGTGCTTCAGATACTAGATACCAGAAACTGGTTTTGAAGTAAATGGGGGCAGCAATTCACGGTGGTATGAATTGTCCCATAGAAGAAATCAAGAAGGTAAAGAGAATGTGCTTTAGTACTGATCAAAGAGCCTTTGCTGAGTATGAATTATCTATATTATCACTTCCACATCTGGAATATGCAATGTCAAGAACAGAGGGGACATCTGTTTGATTTGCTTGGTTGGTTGTTTTTGTTTTTGTTTTGTTGTTTGGTTTGGTTTGGTTTGGTTTGGTTTGGTTTGGTTTGGTTTGGTTTGGTTTTACAGGGCGAGGAGGACTTTATTGAATCTCCACAATCTCTTGTTGAGATCTGTTCTTCCTTTTTCTCATTTTGTAAGACACCAACAAAATTAACTACTTGCTTTACAATGTAATATACATCCAACAGTTGCAAATCCCAGATAATACCAGCAATAGCAAAATGATGTGAAACTCCTGACTGACAGGGGAAGTCCAAGCAGTGTCTGCTCACACTACCAAGTCCTCTTTGTAGGCTGGGTTTCCTAAGAAGATAGAGAGACAGAGATTCCCTTTTGCAAGTCAGATTTCTCAAGAAGCTGACTCGAACAGAGATTAGTGTGTGGGAAGTCTCTTTTAAAAAGTCCTCAGTGAAAGATGGGACAGGAAGAGAAGGTATGCAAATGGCAACAAATATTTCTTAGCAATAGACCAAAGCAATGATTATTTCCTGTGCCTTTCAAGGAAATTTTTAAAACCTCAGATGATTAATCTCTAAAACCATCAGGTTTGTCAAATTAACTATTGTACTTCACATTAATTTACTTCTTAAACATGTAGAAAGCTCTCTATTACCTTAGGAGAAAAAGTAACCATAATCAGTTTCTGGGTTCTGTGACTCACAGGAGGAGGTCTAGTTGAGACAGCATGCATAGATGTATTACCCCCAGGGCTCAGCAGCAAGCATTCCACAGTGTATAAATATAATTATACTCTTTAATATTGGCAGGTTGCCCTCATTTCCTACTATTATATTTAAATCTTCTCAAGTTTAATTCTGCATCGATAGCAAGAAACTACACTATAACTCCATTGCTTTTATTAATCACTGACAGGTAATTGATCTTCTCTCCTTTACTCAAACATCATTGTCCTCCCCTCATCTTCTCTACCACATCACTTTGGGCCGAAAAGCTACCCTAGGCAGTGACAGTGCCATGTTTCTGGTCCCTTCATAGAGTAACAAGTTACAAATGTGCTTTCTGGTATTTCTTAGTTAGCTATGGGGATAATCAATGTGAAGTTTTCAAAAGAAAACTGATGAGAAGAAGAGGGGCTTAGAACCCTATAATCAAGTCTTATGGGCTATAAGCAGCATAGAACTAACCCATAGACAACCAGAAGACCATGTGGAGGCGGGAGCAAAGACTACTGGAATCATGGATACCTGTCAGCCAGCCGACTCAATGTCTCATTTCATTTCCATCAGTTTCCTGGGGAAAAACAGGAATTTCTGTCTTTACATGATGTTGTTCTCCATAGAAGTAGAAACCTTAAAGCTGCTGAGACAGAGAGAAATCAAAGATGCTTGATCATTTTGTATAGTCTTCCTTCTTTTTTTATCAAACAAAATATAGCTCACGGTTTACTTACTCTGGATGCATCTTGGCTGTTTCCTTGGCCATTTTATTGCTTTAGTCAGCCAAGCATTCTTTTGAAGACAGATGTGACAGAACAGTGCAACATCCATGTCTTTCCAGGAACAATGCTGTTATATACACAACAGAGGCAAGCTTTTCATAGATCCTTTCTGTGCTAGCGATTTCCAGACTTGGGGATCTACATCTAAAGTTCCAAACTACACTTATATATCAGCTTGGAGATGTTTTCTGATGCCATGCTAAAATCTTATAGATAAAATAGATACCAACAAACAAAACAAATCATTCCATTGACTCGTCCTTGATTGAGTGAGAGAGAGATTTACCACAATCACTCTCAAAACATAAGATCAATCCTACCCAGTCTTCTCCCTTCCTCATATCCATAATTGTCATGCTTGAGTGTCTCCACTGGGCACAAAGAATTGTGGGAAATTAGATAAAAATATGCTTCTATATTTCTTAATGATTAATCGTGCCAGACTAATAATATATTGCTCACTTAAATACAATATTTATTAAACATAAATCCAATACAACATCCAATATAACATTGTTCTAGATTTCTTACTGAGAGCAGGTGCTTTTCTGCACATTTAACATACATTAATCCAGTTAATCTTATAAAAAAGGCTCTTGCATTCACTGTTACCATTAATTTCATTTTATACACACAAAGACACAGTCACACAGTGAATAAGTATATAAAGACAATCCTAAAAGCAATGTTCATAAATGAAGAGCAGTACACCTTACCATTTAATAGATACTTGGCTTGGTAAAATGTTTATGTTCTCAAATAAAGAGAAGCAGCCACGTATGTTAGGAGAAGCTCCTGTTCGTAGCTATTCACCTTCAAAGTTAAATTAGAACTGCTCTCAGAAACTGTTCTCACCACACATGAAAAACTGGCATGTGACTACATAGACTGTGTGATCCATGGTGGCCCTATACCCTCCTGCTACATCAAGAAGAGAAAATCTAAGATGTCTGAAATACTGGAGTTTCCCAAAAACAGTCATTCAAAACATCATGAACTCCCAACTCAAAAACTTCCTAAGGAACTGTTGCAGCTTGCTTATGAAGTATACCTCAAAGACTCATGTGTTGTATTGTGGGTTGATGGGGAGAAATGAAACTTTCATAAAGAGAGGAGCCTACAGGAGACAGTAAAAAAGGCATGCAATATTGGCACTCTCTGCCTCTGCTCTTTCTCTTCTCTGGCCTTTGTGAGTGAGAAACTGCCCTACCTATGCTATGCCCACCTCCTATTATGTTGTACTCATCACTGACCTAAAGCAATGCAACCAAGTGGCATACTTAGACAAACATCTCTTAATCTAGGAGCCAAAATAAGGCTTTATTCCTTCACGTTGCTGTGTGCCAGGGATGATGTCGCAACAACAGAGAGCTGACTAACACAGGCCCAGGTGGCTAAGTTTTCCAAACACCTGTCTTCTCCAAACCCAAGAAGTACCTTGTTATAACACTTGACTTTTGCTACCCTGTGAAGAGCAAAAATAATAGTTGCACAATTCAGAAAAAGCAAAAAGTTATACATTGCTTCTCTCATGAGGTGCCAAAGTCTTGTGAATTCTAAGCCAATTATTTTTATCCAAATGAATTATAGAGCCCTAGAAACTCTAAGTAAAAATGTTTTGCTTAAATCCAAGACAAATTCAAGGTAACAAATGGCCTCAGAGCCTGCCACATACAGTAAAGAAAATGTATGGCTCCTTGGCATGTATCTTAGTTCCTCACTTGCTCCCAAAGATAATGAGACCACTTTAATTAAGAATTCTAAGCTCTCTCATGTGGGTAAAGCAATGACATATTTAGTGATGGAGATAGAAAACAACACACAGTTTTTGTTTTTCACCTTCTCTATCTTCTATCCAGAAGCATCTCAAATGTTTTGATGATTTAGAGGGGGAAAAAAGCAGATCATAGAATGACCACAAATACACAATTCATGGTAAAGACCCATAGTCATCTGAGAAGACACATTAAAGTCAGAAGTCAAGATGATCAAACATAATAAATCTATGAGTAATACTACCAACATGGACTGAACATGCACTGTGTAATAGGTACCTTTCTAATGTCTAACATACTTTAATTCATTCTCTTGGTATGGAAATCATGCGATGGGCACAATTTTACCATCTATATATTGAGATGAGAAAATTAAACACAGAGAGGTTAAGTAAGTTCTCAAGAAGTACTGATAGCTAAGGTAAAACGAAACATTTCAGCCCAGGCATTTCAGTTCCAAAATCTCTGAGCTAAGACACTGAAGAGCAGTTGCATCTTGGAGTGGATTTTTGCTGTTTGCCATGTTTTTTCTGGCATCGGAGATGAAGAAGCTGGTGATCAGTTCTTTACCTAGAGGAGCTCCTGGAGAGGAGTCTCTGTTTGTGATTTGGAGAAGGAGCCATTGGTTCTCATACATATTTAACAAGTTAAAAAATGGCCACACAATGATCATAGCTTCTGAACACCTTTATCTAACTTCTCATGGCAGAGTAGACAGTCATTAGTGTCTCCCATTTTCACTTATAACTATGCTATTGTAAGAACCCAGTGAACACTAAATACACCAACACAAATCACAAGCAACACAGGATGGGCAGCACATCTGATGTATGAGTATATTTTATCCCACTACATCCACCAGTATGACCAGTAACATGTCCATTCCAATCCTTTTTCATGATTCCTGACATTAACTTAGACTCAAGAAATGGGTGAGATTTGAAAGTGGGCTACAAAGTCAATTGAGTCTTTGAAAATATCTACTGTAGAGTCTCAAACTCCTTTCTCTTCACAATTGCAGGATGCTCAAAATATAAGGAGACCCCCAGTCTTGTTTATATTACTCAGTATTGTGTCATGAATGCAGATAAATATTCCCAGCAGATAGATAGTAGGCACTGAAGATACCTTGATGACAGAATATCTCAGAACAAACGTGGCTTCTGTAAATCTGTTTGCATCGCTGGTGAGAGAAGCCAGTGAGACCACTTCAACCAAATTTTTCCTAAAATTTCTATTTCAAGATCCACAGTCCAAAATATAATAGACAGGAAAAATGTTCAGACTGCTTACCTCTCAGGTTGTCTTATATGTTCTAGAGTTCATTGACTACAATACTCGCATTTCACACCAGGTTCAAGACAAAGTTCTTCACCACGCAAAACCATATTCCAAACCAATATGCAAAGTTGTAGTATTTGAACTTCTAAACCAATGGAAATCTGGGATCCACCATAAACTTTATGTTCAATGAAGCATTATGGTTTTTGTTTGCTTGTTTTTTGTTTTTGGGGTTTTTTTTTCTCTCTTTTTGAGACAGGGTTTTTGTAACAGCCCTGGCTGTCCAGGGGGACCTTTAACTCACAGGAATCTACCTACCTCTGCCTTCTGAGTGTTGGATTTAAAAGAGTGTGCTGCCGCTATCTGGTTATAATACAAGTTTGGGGGGTTTTGTGGTGTTTGTTTGTTTGTTTGATTGTTTTGAGTTTTGTTGTGTTTTGGTTTTCTGGGCAAATGCATTTTAGGAGTCTCTTACTTCAACCTTCTCAATTTTACAGTCAAATAATGATACATACTAAAGTGATCATAAGAATAAATTTTAAAATATTAACTTAATGTTAACTTAGCACCTGTAATTTAGGGAATGTCTAATAAATGAAGGGAAAGTATCAAACTCTACACTCATTCTAAGACTCATTCTATAAGTGATTTTTTAAAGTCTTAATTTTTGATATCTCTGAAATATACAGTTTAGAAGAAAGATGAGTTCTCAGGTATCCAGAAGATTCAAACAGAAAGGGAAAACACTCCAGCCTCCTGTCCATCTCAACACAGAGAGAGAGAGAGAGAGAGAGAGAGAGAGAGAGAGAGAGAGAG
>JADRCH010000267.1:1920051-1954502 GCA_019843965.1 Rhynchomys soricoides
AGAGAGAGAGAGAGAGAGAGAGAGAGAGAGAGAGAGAGAGAGAGTGTGTACAGGAGCAGTTGTCTTCGTATTTTTCTCTTCAAGAAGGCAACTAATATATACAGGTTCACTCCCATGTAGGAGGGCCATTAAAATCTCCCTGGTTCTACTAATAAATTGAAGATACATCCCCAAATCCTCTGTCAAACAAGAAAGCAAGCTAAATCTGTTCCTCCGGAGACCAACTGATCAAACTAAAGTCTCCAGTTGTGGGGCTTCCACATCTAATGATTTCATGACTTCCAATGATTCTCATTACAGCGTCATTTCATACTGACCAGTTACATAAGAGTATGTTCTCTTTACTCATTCACCAACTTCCTCACTTGGTGGTTCTTCCTTACTCTCATAAACAGATTTGGTAATCAGAAATGAAAACAGAATTCCATCAATGCCAGATCCACCAGTGCTTCAAACCCTTCACTTAATTTTCAGACAAGACTGAAAATAATAGTGCTGCACTCAGCCTATTTTTATGAAGTTATTCTGCAGAACAGAACAGCCTTTACTTCGGAACGGCTCCACCTTATCCACCTCCGTGGGCTTTCTAAAATGAGGATAGCAGTTTGTGGAAAGAGAGTTGTAAGCCTTTAAACCATCATATTTAAAACAGTCAGCACGATTCTTACATACTTCAGTGGGTACAGATGGAAAGCTCAAAGTTAAAAGAAAAATATTCATTGGCATTGCTAATTTAATAATAGTACTTTTCTACAACATTCATGACTATACTTCAAAGTCCTTATGAATGCACAAACTCACATTGGACTGCACAAGCAATTCCATGATTTTTAAATGCCGGAATTTCTTTTTCCTTTTTTTTTTGGGGGATATCATATATCATATTTATTTTAAGGATTTCATTATATGAATTTGAATAAAGTTAAAAACATTTTTAGGCACAAGATACAATGTATACATCGAAGTGAGGAAGTGTTTATTTCTACTATATTTGTGTATAATTTAATAATTTGTATTTGGGAGTGGCAAAGAAGCTCCTTTAATAGCAAATATAAGTTTTAGGAGAAGTGGCTACAGACTTTTATGGCATTTAAACTAGATTAATCAGTGAAGTATGATAAATTTGAAGGATTAAGCAGACTGCCTACTCTTTTTTTTTTCCTTTATTTTAATTTCTTAATTTTTTATTTTCATATATTATTTACATTTCAAATGTTTCCCCCTTTCTAGATCTCCCATTTGGAACCTCCCCATTCCCTCCGCCCTCCCCTTGCCACTATGGGAATATTCTCCAACCCAACCCCCCACCCTACCCCCCACCCACTCTCGTCTTCCCTCCTTGACATTCTCCTATACTGGGGGATCTAACACCCTCAGGCCCAAGGGCCTCTCCTCCCCCTGATGGGTAACAAGACCCTCCTCTGCAGTCTTTGTGGCCAGCACTATGGGTCCCTCCATGTGTATTCTTTAGTTGGTGGATCAGTCTCCAGAAGTATGGGTGGTCAGGCCAGTTGCCAGTGTTGCTACCTCCCTGGGGCTGCTCACTCCCTCAGCTCCTTCAGTCCTTTCTCCAAGCCCTCCATCTGGGACCTCGTACTCAGTACTACTGTTCCTGCGAAGTGACTCTTGGGTATTTCAAACTTTTAGGCTAATAACCACTTAACAGTGAGTACATACCATGTTCATTCTTTTGTGACTGCGTTACCTGGCTCAGAATGATGTTTTCAAGATCCATCCATTTGTCTACGAATTTCATGAAGTCATTGTTTTTAATAGCTGAGTAGTATTCCATTGTGTAAATGTACCACATTTTCTGTATCCATTCCTCTGTGGAGGGACATCTGGGTTGTTTCCAGCTTCTGGCTATTATAAATATGGCTGCTATGAACATAGTGGAGCATGTGTCTTTATTAGATGTTGGAGCATCTTCTGGGTATATGGCTAAGATCAAACTCTCAGGTGACAGCAGATGTTGGCAAGGATGTGGAGAAAGAGGAACACTCCTCCATTGCTGGTGGGAATGCAAGTTGATACAACCTCTCTGGAAATCAGTTTGGCAGACCCTCAGAAAATTGGACATAATACTACCTGAGGACCCAGCTATTCCACTCCTGGGCATATACCCATAAATGCCGGAATTTCTATGAGGAATGCCTAAAACACGTTTCAGATTGGGCAGTCGACCAGAACAACGTGGATTTTCCTAGCAGAGATGAGAAGCACAGATAACTCTGCACCTCTCACATCTGCAAGTGGTCAAGGCCAAGCCACTGGCTCTAATCCTGATCCTTCTGGCACAGTACACATTGTTTAAATAAAGTTCATTATCTCCAAAATACACAGAATGAGATGAGTTTTCAGGTCCCCAGAAGCTTCAAACAGAACGGAAAAGCACTCCAGCCTCCTGTCCATCTCAAAATACACGCATGGGCACACACGTGCACACACATGCACGTATGCTCAGTACAGGAGCAGTTTCCTTCACATTTTTCTCTTCCGGTTGCCAACACATAGGAACAGCGATGGCTGCTGGGATTAATTTGATTGTCAGACTGCGGGATACTACTAAGGTCATTTCTACCACTGTGCAGGGTCAGAGCACAGTGGCAAGAAGTTGGAAATGGCTCCTGCTCTCAGCCATGCAGCTGAAGTGGTGAACTGGCACAAGGTTCAGTTTCTATGCAACTCTGCTCTCTCCTTTCTGTCAAGTGCCAAGCATGAGCTCATATCCCCAGTTGCTTCCTGGGTCATCTTAGACTAGAAACAATTTCATTCTTTTTTGCAGCATCCCTCTCTGTCACTGTCTTTCCATTCCTCAATAGCTGGCAGACATGATGAATTAGACATATCTACCAGAAAGTAAATAGAAATTATGCTCATACGGTACATCAGACTCCCCAGAATTCTGTGCCTGGGACTTCAAGTTCCACCCACTTTTAAATATGGTTGATTTGTCCATTTCCTCTCTATGTTCCATATGGATGCTTCTTCCTGGAAATCTTCCCATGAAAGAGAGGAGTTTGGGTCTCACTGAGAAGCCAGATGTTATGAATCATTCTGTTCTAATAATTTATTGTCACCAATCAGCAAAAAATTTAAAAAATGGTTTGGAAAAATTCTATGATTTCAAAAATGGCTATAAACATTTATTTATATTTTTTTTAGAATTAGCTTATACCCTGATTGAGTATTCAAAATATGTGTGCTTATCTGAAATATACAGAGAAAAATTTATTTATGTGAATTTGTTTGCAGGATGTCCAAACATCTTTCTAAGAATCCTACAGAGCACACCACACACACACACACACACACACACACACACACACACACACACACTTGAATGGGTGCATCACAGCATCACTTTGAGAGGGATTGGCAATCTGATCTTTCTAAGTCTAGCATCTGAACCATGGAGGTTCCCTTGGTGTTCCAAATAATTTGAAATAAGAAAATCGCTTTCCATTTTTTTGTACACTGGAGGCAGGGTAGAGAAGGAGGGAGGAAAGGAGAGGGAGAGGGAATGAAAGAAAAAGAGAGGGAGGGAGGGGAGGGAGGGAAGGAGAGAGAGAGATTGGCTTATACACATCAGCATTTTTCTATCCTCTGGGGGTACCACACACATCAAGTACAAGTTACTGTGCAGATTGACTCTGCAGGACACACCCTGGGAGTGGAGGTGTGCCTGGGAGAAGCAGCTAGCTGCCCTCTATGCTGACTGGAGCTCATAACACCTCTTTCACCAGGAGCAAAGTCACACTGTGCTTCCATTGGCTTTTCCTGCAGGCTAGGGACTTGTCAATAATGAAACTTTCCAGATCTTTGACCTCCCATCCTGTCAGAAGAATCCTGTCATTTACACACCATTAACTGGAGCCTAAATGCTTCTTTCAGGGTAGAAAAAACTGGAATAAAGCTGAGAGAATATTCAACAGCTACCTCCTCAGGCAGATATAAAACCTCATGCCTGGCTTCCCAAAGGGAGGGAGGAAATACAGAAAGGCCAAAACGATCCAAGAGTTGTCAAACTGCAGCGTCCTTTCAGTCAGAAGTTTCTTGCTATTGTAATAACAGATGCGATGTGTGTCAAAGAGTTTCAGTTTTCCTTCCTCCCCAGAGAAATTCTCAAGCTGTTGCCTTTAAAGTCCCTGAGTGTTTTCTTAAAGTACACGAGCTCCTACAGTAATTACAGTGGAATGCTGTTTAGAATTTCAGAATCTTAATGTCAGATGTCTAGTAGAAAAAATAAAGAAAAGCTTTTGCTGAGTTTCTGTTACAATGTCTACTTTCTTGCTTGTATAATCTTTGTACTCAAAGGAAAAGAGAACTTTGGGGTACAGAGACCAGCCGGGCTGGCTCTGCATAAAGCCCTCAAAGAGAGAAACGAAACTTTGAATATATCATCACATTGCAAGGTAAAAGCCACAGTCGCTGGAGCCAGGTGACAATGGAAGCAGAAGTGAAAAGAGAGATGACTGAGGCTGACCAGAATCTAGAAGGAAGTTAGAAATCCTATGCTGGCAAGACCTAGTTACCCTCCCTCCTTTGTTACAGGGAGGAAGATTCTTGGCGGCTCTGCCCTGCTTGGGGTGTCATGTGAAGGACAGAATGACCACACATGCTGTTTGTCCCAACAACCTGCTTCAGTCATCAGTAAACACACTCCCTAGGCCTTCTGTGCATCTTGTGTCTCCCTGGCTATACTAGACCCAGGGTTAAATAACAAGTTATTATGTAGTTCGAGAAAAAGGGCCAGCTATATAGGGTCATAGATCATAAAAGAAAATATTCCTCCCCCCCCCCATTGTCACAAGTAATCACACTTAGAGTGTTTTTCATCTCACCTGAGAACATGATTAAGAAGATATGCAAATACAGTGGCAACTGGTCTGACCCCTCGATGTTCCTGGAGATTGGACCACCAACCAAAGAATACACATGGAGGGACCCATGGTGCTGGCTACATATGTGGCAGAGGAGGGTTTTGTTAGACATCAGAGGGAGGAGAAGCCCTAGGGCCTGAGGCTGTTAGATGCCCCAGTATAGGAGAATGCCAAGGAGAGAAGATGAGAGTGGGTGGGTGGGTGGTAGGGGGAATACCCCCATAGTGGCAGGGGGAGAGGGGAGGAAATGGGGAGGCTCCAAAGGGGAGATCTGGAAAGGGGGAAATATTTGAAATGTAAATAAAGTATCAAAAACAGAGAGAGAGATGCAAATACTTTTAGACATAAGGGTTTTTTCTAATTAAGATAGGAATCCTATGAAACATACTACCCTGAAATTTGCATTTTACACTCCGTGTATTCGAACATTTTTCCATAGCAGTACATTCAGATCTAATTTGTTCTTTTCAAAGACTAAATTGCATTTGGTCAGGCTGTAATTTAATGAGACCTCCCTAAGTGACCATTAGGTGACTCAGTTGCTGGTTGCTACTTGCCGTGGTACAGTTATTTGTACCTTCATCTTTGAACAGCTAGGCGAGTATAACTCAGAAGTGAAATCCTGCTACATATTTACCCTGTTCCTTTTGATAAGTAAAGTCAGTCGCCCCCCAACAAGAATGCGTAGAAGGAAGAGGTTTGTTTTTTCACATTCTTTCTAATACCTAGTGTTCACTGATGCACACAAAAACATATTTTATTTATTTATTTATTTATTTATTTATATTTATTTTTTGGTTTTTTAAGACAGGGTTTCTCTGTGTAGCCCTGGCTGTCCTGCAACTCACTCTGTAGACCAGGCTGGCCTCGAACTCAGAAATCCACCTCCCAAGTGCTGGGATTAAAGGCGTGCACCATCACTGCCTGGCTCATTATTGTATTTTAATTTCATTAATTGTGAATAAAATTAGGAATCTACTTAGCAATACAAATGCAAAGTATAACTTTACAGTGTCCTACTATACACAAACACAGACATACAAATTTTATTGTAAATGACCTGGTTGGATCCTTCGCTTGTGTTTTTTGCTATAGTTTATTTATTATTTATTATTTATTGTTTTTTATTTGCTAGAATACACATATGAAAATATATGTATTATATTTACTCATATTTTTTCTCCTTTATTCTTTAGGATTCTTTTACTTTGCTTAAGGTATTAATATGAGAGTTTTTGTATGTTTTATAGACAGAGCCCAAATAAATTTGCCTTGTATTTTATAACTTTTGTGTTTTCTATCAGGCTTCAAAGGCTTAGTTCATCAAACTTTTGTCAACAACTAGCATTTTCATCTAGTACTTTTATAACTTAATTCCTTAAGTATGGCTGTTTTAATCAATTATAATCTGTTTTGGCATAATGACATGTGGTAAGAACTAGCTAAATGTTCTTCATGAATTTTTAGCTGTCCAAATATGATTTACTACTAATCTAATTTTTTTCACAAATTTTAAATATTATTCTGTATTCAATTCCAAATCATATGTAGGCCTGTTTGTAATCTTTGAATTCTATTCCACTAATGTTTCCAGTAACACTTCAGCTACAAACTTACTCCATTTGTTTGGCTTTGTTATACAACTGGGGAAGGCATATGCTGGGAAGGAAGGAGTCATTGGAAGAGTTACTAAGGACTTGAGCAGAAGACAGAGGCTGTTAAGAGCAAGGCAGGGCCTTCAAGGAGAGTTCATGTTCAAGACCAGATACAGATAGCACGACCAGGTCTCCACCTGACTCTCAGACAGGAGTCAGGGAAGAAGATGGGGATCGGGATATATGATTATACCCCCTTTCACGATAACTCATTACCAAGATGACTCCTGGTGCCTGGAAGTTTGTTAGAACTCCCAGACAAACCCTGCGTGTTGGTATCTGTGAAAAAGATAATAGCAGATACTGGGGCCTGATCAGAGGCGGGATTCTTATATCACATCCTTACACTTATGTTATATGGTTCCAATTTTTTTAAATATACTCTCATTACTTTAGAAATGGATAGTGGATATGAAACTAAAGCTTCTTTGATGCCCATTGAATTTTTTGTACCTGATGCCTTTGAGGGGTAGCTATTTGATACCTCTTTATTTAGACTCTCTTGTTTTCAGGCTGGAAAAGCAACATACAGAGTCAGTCCTTTCAAGAGTGGAAGCTTGGGTTTCCTTTAAAGTGTGCCTTTAGTTCTGTGGAAAACCACTTGAGTGGATTTGGCTTATGCAATTCCCACACGAAGCTCGGGGGAAGACCTAAATGTAGACCCAGAGGCACTCTGCTCCAATCAAAGCCAAGTTCTGTTTAGAAAAGCAAACTTCACAGAACTGTTAAGAAGCCTAGAATTCCACTGCTTAAGTCATGTCTGCAGTCATCTCTATTCCATGGATTTATCACTTCTCACTCCTTTAGATCAATGCATGTGGCAAAGCAATGTATCCCTGGGTCAGTGATTCTATCTTAGAGTTGCAAAGGCAGGGTGAATAACCTAGCTTCAGACAGAGGCCTGGTTGGAATCCTGCTACTCTCCTCAACCCACACTGTAAGAAAGAATAAAAATGTGGTCTATGCCTGCACTGAAACTACCTATCTTTTGGCTGCTTGTTCCATGTTTTGTGTCATCAAAGACTGAATAAGCTGAATTAGAAAAGGTACATTGTTCGGCTGTAGTGTTCTTACTTGGTGTCTTGCAGGAGAACTGTATTACTGTGTTCTCTTCCTCTAGCAAGAAATTGTACCTAGTCATACTTACAGAGGGAGTGTTAGGGAAATGTAGACTTGAGCCTGTAATGTTTGAGGGTACATAACCCAACTCTAAAAGATGTGCCTAAGAGCACTGCCCTGTGAAAGCTTATGCAGCTTCACTGAGAGAGGACTTGAAGTTGGATCAGTCACTCAGAGGGACCAAATATGAGCCATATTTAATGTTCTTTGGGCTGTGAGTCCATTCTAAAACCTCCCTCTTAATGCCTTGTACTATGGGACAGGCATTTATGGAAGGTGGCTGTGCCCACCTTGGGGAAAATAGTCAAGATATGTGAAGCTGTTGAGCAAAGAAGGCTGCCAGAACCAAAGACAGGTAGCTAAGGTAAAAACAACCATTATTTACAGCTACTGTAACATCTGACCACCTCCCAGGGGCTCTTAGACATACAAGATAAAGAAACTCAGGAATAAGCAGAATTTCCACATGTGGTACATTGTGCTTTATCCTCATATCTGGTAAGAAGAGCCCTTTCTTTGTGAGTGCTTACTTTTTATAAGATCTACTTTCGTTCCTTGAAGTAAAGTATCATTTTCCCTATTACAATATTTAAGCCTTTAAGTAAGCCAGCCTCTGTCTCTGTCTCACCCAAGGGACAGTTTCCAAACTGTTTAGTAAGCCCATCAGAGCAGAAAGACTCCATATAAACGATAACAAAGCCAAAGCCAACTGACCTGGCGGCTGCCTTGCCTCTCCTCAGACTGAGGTCTCCTAGATTATGCTTGCAGCCCTTGCTAGTAAGCAAGCAAAGGTTTCTAGTGATGGGTGATCCACATGTCCTCAAGGAAACATCCTGAGGCAAAGGATATTGTTTTCCAGGGATCACTAAACAAAACCTGAGATACTTCAAGTCCGTATTAAGTTCTTCCCTTCCTAGGCACTGCCTCTTTTCAGTCCGAGCCTCCTTAGAAATTGCTTTAAACTTGAAGTGCATAAATGTGGAGAGTCAAGGTGATGCTTGTATCCCCTAAGGACAATGTCATCACACATTTTTCACTTAAGGTCACGCATCTCTGAGGCAGTCATGAAGAACTTGACACACGTACCTTACGAGTTTCCTCATTAGCTTAATAAGCACCTGTCAAGCACACACTTCTTTTTATAGTTTTTATTCATCTTTATTGACAATTCAAATACTGCTGAGTACATTCTGACCCCGTTCACCACCTCCCATATTCTCTTATCTTCCCTCTTCCTCAGTTACCTTCCCCTTCCCCCCACGTCTCCCTTTCCAAACAGATTTTCCCCTTTGTTTTATTACCTGCTGAATCTGTCTGTGTGACCATGAGTTTGGAACCATCCATTGGTCCTGTGTGAGCATCATCACTATGACCTGTACCACCTAGGTGCTTCAGAGGCAGTGAGAATATGGGCTACTTGCTTCTTCTACACATAATTCTACCGCTGACAATAGAGATGCTTTAGATAATAGCATCTTCTGTTTTCACGGCATTTTTACTTTCAAATGACACTAAAGGAAGTATCTGTGATTTAAAAGAAACTGGGGTCTTATGAAAATAATAGCCTATGTCAATGCACACCAGAAAGAAACTTTATTCTTTTTGTATTGATAGAATAAGAAAATTAATGAGGGTAAAACTCTCTGTAAAGAATTCTTGAATAGGCTAGCACATCATTTTTAAGATGGGAGGTTATTATGAATAAATGTTTAATTGGTTTTAATGTGACCACATTTGAAATTTTTGAAAAGAAAAAAAGGTACCCCACCAATACTATTAGCATGTATAAGAAAAATACAGAGGAATTGGACATGCCGTATCAGCATCCTTCTTATTTTAAATCACATGATGAGTGTGTGGGGGTGTGTGTGTATGTGCGCGCATGCGTGCGTGTATATGTGTGTAAGACCATTGCCTCATTAGTAGAGACACAAAATATTCCAACTAGTCTTTCCCTGTGGGTGGTGGTTTTTCCTTAAGGTAGTTATGAAAAAACCTATTTTAATAGCTTGCCTTCTTTGGAATTGGGCTTGCTTGCTGAAATTCTAGCAAATCCCTGAAAAATTAAGATGGTTGATCTCAGTGAGGATTTTTGCTGTGATTTTTACTTGTTTAAATCTATATCTATTCTTGAGTGGCCCTCCACAATTTTTCCTAACTCTTTTGGTCTTTAAAGCAAGCAATATATTTATTTTCTGTCAACTTTTGGTATACAGAATGGTTTATTTAGCATCAATAAAGTTGTAGTATCCTTCAGTGCTAATTTTTAAAACTGAATCATTAATGAACAAGACTATGTGTTTTCTCTTGGTTAAATTAAACAGTGAAGCCTTCCGGGCCTCTAGAATCACTCCCACACATTGGCATGACAAATTTAGTAACCCATTTCCCTGTGTAATACAGTGGGTTCTCTCTCCTTCAGTTTGTTTTCTCTGTTCTTCCATGAGCTTATTTGCCTGGAAATAAGAATATTCTAGGCTCCCCACCTGCATAACACCACTCTCTTACTCCTTTAATTAACTGGTGCACTTGAAATCACTTTTCAGGTACCTCCCACACTGTTCTAAATCTACCCAGAGCTCCCACTGTTCAGCTGTTGATAGTGCTTACTAGTATTCCACAGGCAGTTGACTTCCCAAAAGACCAAGAATGGAGAAACATTGTTATATTCGAAGGCTTGTATACAGAAATGCGTACCACAGTCTCCCTGTAGTAACTCCCTGTGTTCCTTTCAGTGAATTTCAATGCACATTGTTTAAAAAATAGGGAGCTATACTGTCATTGCACAAACAAAACCCACAAGACAAATCCTACAGTCCAAAACAATTAAGTAGTCTATTAGACAAGCATATTTTTTGAAGTATAACTGCACATATTTCAGGATGTTAAATATAGAAGTAATTCAGAACACTGGTTGACAACTGAAGAACAGATAAAAACTGACAAACAAGAAGCCAAAGGTATTCTTTATGTTTAACATTGCTAAGAAAAGACACGCACAGACCCACTCACTATTTAAATCAAAATTCACAAGAAAAGCACAAAGAAAATTGAGTGTAACCTGCTAATAATCCTTAAATTATGTCTGTATGAAGCTAGACTATATGGTTCTTATGCAAATCATGTTCTACTTCAACCTGGTTCTAGATTTTACAAAGTAGGGATCATGATCTGTATGTTGGGCATCTTTAGTTAGTTTGTTGTTTTTTGGTTTTGTTTTTACCATTATAATAGGAATAATTTCCTATTGTGTTAAAGTGCTAAAGCACAATTTCTACAAACAAAAATTCTGGATGTCACTTAAGTTTTTTTCTTTATTCTTTTTACATACATGTAATATACCCATTCTGTACACATATAGGACTAGGGAGATGTTTGCCCATGCTCACACATACAGGGGAAGAGCTCAATATCTGGCGATTTTCTCTATGACTCTTCACCTTATTTTTTAAGACAGGGTCTGTGACTGAATGTGTAGTTTGATGGTTCAGTCAAACAAGCTGCCAGGAGCTTCTGCCTCTCTCTGCCCAGTGCTAGGGCATGAGCACCCTTGTCCTGCTTTTATTTAGGTACCATGGATATAACCTGGGTTCTTAAGTTTTCACAGCAAACATTCTACCTACTAAGCCATTTTCCCAGCCCAATTTAATTCTTATTTCTTAGTAGTTTTGTAACTTATGTCTTATGTAACTTTTTTTGCATCTCTATTTCTTTAGTGGCAATTTCTAGGAAGGTAACTGGTTTTGCTTTTCCTGCAGTTTAGAAATGTAACTTTAGTAAATGTGGTATTTCCTTATTTAGCCATGAAAACACATAAAATATTCATTTTATTATCCTAGTTTTACTGAGGAATATTGACAAGTAAAATTTTTCACTGTGCAAGTGCACATCCTCCATGGGATTAGTTTCATTTAATTTTTTTGTGGTACAAATGATTGGACTACAGATCTCAAACCCTCCACCACTGAGCTTTTTTCTTAGCTCACAATGACATGAGTCTGTATGTGTTCTCTGTTTTAAATGTGAAATGTTCCCCACAGGCTCATGTGTTGAAACATTTAGTCCTCCCACACAGATGGTGGCGCTGTTTGGGAAGGTTGTGAAACTTTTAGGAAGTAGAAGCCTTGTTTGAAAAAAATCATTCACTTGAGCAGGACTTGAGGCTTTGTAAACCTACCTGACTTCTTCTTCTTGCTGCTTCCTGGATGCAAATGAAAGCAGTCAGCCTCCTGCTCCACAACCATTTCTTCTTTGCCAGCTGCTATGCCATCCCCTGGAGCTTCCAGCTGCAGTAGGTCATGACTTTTTTTAAGTTGCCTTTTGTCAGGGTATTTTATCACAAAAATGCAATAGGAACTAAGACATGAGTCTACACTGGTTATTAATATAATAATCAAGCTAGTTGACATATTAGCTCAGCTAAGATTTTTATATATGCTAAGTTGTAAAGACGGCAATGGAAATGGACCTACTCAGTAAATTTCAAGGATTGCATTGTACTGATATTCTTGTTTGATTTTATTACTAGAAAGACAACATGTGGAATAAGTTATGAAGAAAGTCAACTTACCTTGGATAATGGCTCCAATTCAATATTGAGGAGCCTCATCCAGTGATTGTATTCTTACTGTCAGAATCCCAAGATTATTTAGAGCTGTGCATAACATTAAACTCTGTGTGTGTGTGTGTGTGTGTGTGTGTGTGTGTGTGTGTGTGTGTACACGTGCTTACATGTTTTTCCATCTCTCAGGTTACCAAGCTACCATCAATATTTAATTATGGGAGTCCTATTCTGATGACTTTATATAATCCTAAAAGAATCCCAAAGGCCCCATCTCTAAAAACCTTAGTCATGGGACTGGAGAGATGGCTCAGCAGTTAAGAGCACTGGCTGCTCTTCCAGAGGTCCTGAGTTCAATTCCCAGCAACCACATGGTGGCTCACAACCATCTAGAATGGGATCCGATGCCCTCTTTGGGTGTGTCTGAAGACAGTGACAGTGTACTCACATACATAAAATAAAATAATCTTCAAAAAATAAAGATAAAAAATAAAAGCCTTAGCCATGTTCTTTCCACTATCTTTATATCTCACCGTGGAGAGATGTTATTAGAAATCATATTCAAATCCTGGCAATAACTATTACTGATAGTCACCATGCTTTGCAGTAAGCCTCTAGGACTCATTCACAACAGGAATATATGCTTTGTCCAACATATCCCCTCCACCCTACCCTCTCACTTCATGTATCCACAGTTCTACTCTCTGATTTCAAATAATCATTCTTGTTCCATATATAAACGAGAGCGGCATTATATATTTATTTTCTGTTACTTTCTTACTTCATTTACCATAGCATTATTTAGAGTAATCCAAATTGATCCTAAATGACATTACAAGTGAGAGTTTCCTTTTTGAAAACAGTTGAATAGCATTTCTATACACACTGCATTTCAGTACCCACTCTTTTCTCTTTTAAAATTTTGCTATCTCTTCTCTTCTCCCTGTGAAAGTATAACCCCTGTGGTAACATTTGGTCACTTGCTATAACACTTGACACAGGGCCTGGTATATAATATTTGCTAGATAAATATGTGTTTCACAGATCAGTCATTGTTCCAAGGTAAGATTAACAAAGATTTCTATACATGTTCATCCCTCTGCATCAGTGGGGAATTACTTTCAGGACCTCCCAAGAATAATAAAATTTGTTGATGACCAAGTCACTTTTATAGAATAGCTTTGTATTTGTTTATAGCATATACACATTCTCCTGTATACTTTAAATCATCCCTAGACTACTTGAAATACTTAATACAATGTAAATACTACAGAAATAATTGTCAGACTAATTTATTTAAGAAACAATGCCAAGGAAAACAGGTTGTACATGCTCAGACTAGACAATATTTGAGCTGGGGTAAAATCCCCAGAGTGAGCAGCACTTCCCAGTATGTTGATGGGATAAATCGAGATCTAAGAAAAAAGTACTGTCCACTTGCCTGACTTCACTTCTTTCTAGAAAACAAATCTGTAGCCTTTGCTGCTCTGAACATCTTTCACTGGCATCAGATTTTAGCATCTCCAGCCTACTGCTGTGGACTGAAAGCTAGTGAGTAACTCTAGGAATCTTTCTGGGCTTCAGCTCCAAACTGAGACTGCTAAACCACCAGTTACTCATCTCTCCAGAGTGCTACCGGCCAGTGTTGGCCTACCCAGCCTGTGCCAATTATATGCCATTCTAGCAAAGCTACTATTCTAATATTTATAGATCTCTAGGTTTTGTTCCTGTAGAACACCTTGATTGATACAACCCTCAACCCAGGTTATTTGTAATAATGTACTTGCCCAATAGCTTGTTTTTATAAAAGGCCAATTGGCTTTTGCATAAAGGCTTAAATAGACTAGCGGAATGAGCAGTATATTGGCAGCCTCAAATCTGGTTCTCTTTTCTCTAGAGAGTACCTGCATCTGGATTCAGGATGTTTGGCAGCTGCTTCAGGAGCTCTTTGAGAACTGTTTATACAAAGACATCAGCAGGTCTGAGGATATCCCACTTCAGGGAAATTCCTGGGCAGAAAGCCCTAATAAGAGTTCAGAAAACCCATGGGGAGACAGTTTCTATGGCTTTATGGGAAACTCTCCCCTAGAGAACCTTAAAAATAATAGGGAGGAGGACTCTACCAATAGCACATCAGGAGCCTGCACCAAACAAGTGAGGAGCAGAGAAACCTTTACCAGGCACACACTTGTGGGAAGCAGATGTGATGAAAGGTATTCTCTGCTATCTTTGCTGACAGATATTAATTGTCCACTGTTAAATGAGATCATCTCAGAGCCTTTCTGCCTGATGCCCAGGTCCTTAGCTTCTAACAAAGATGCTCTCCACTATCCCTGGGTACTAGGATGAGAACTGTTTGTGAGAAGGGACAACTCTAGTGGCACAATCACTATATCTGCACTTTCTGTGGAAGATTATAATTGAATTTTAAATAAAAATGCTAAAAATTAAGATTACAAAGTGAGTGGACCCATCTGATGGTCAACAAAGAAACGGTAAGTTCAAATGGTCAGATCAGGAGCACAAGCACAATGAGAAAGGCAGAGAGAAACAGAAAAAGAGCAAGGGGGGCTGGAGATGACTGTGAGGATGCAAAAGAACAAAGGAATTGAAAGCTGACAGTACAAGCAGGCCATTCCTTCCTAGTAGAAGTCAATCCTCTCCAGAACAATAGCCTCTCAACAGAGATGTAGAACAGATAAAACAGAGAAGAGAAAAGAAGAGACCAAAACTCACAGCTCTGGTTATTTAGCATTGCTAGCCCCTGAGCAGGTCTGTATCACTAATGATATTATTAGGAATATATTTTATCTATTTATGTGAGATGAATAAAAAATATTATTTTTATAAAAATTATGCATTATCATAAAAATTCTTTTAACAATAGCAAATAGCAAAGTACAGTAAAAAAAATCAAAACTAAATCCTACCTACTGAAAATTATAATATATTGTAAATACATGGTGAACATTAGCCCAGTTAAGTCAGAATAATCAGTATAGAAATACAATATATATGTTCTCTCTCTCACACACACACATACTTACATATGTGTGTATATATATATATATGTGTGTGTGTGTATGTATGTATATACATATACAATATTCATAAACAAATGCATATACCTACATACATACACATATACATACATACACACCACACAAGAATCTGTATATATACAGAGAAATAATTACAGATAGATTATAAACAGATGCATGCATAAATATATAGGTAACAGACTTTTCATAAGTTTTGTCATGTGTGAGTATGTGGGTTTCTACGTGTCTGTGGTGGCCAGAAGTCAACCTCAACTGTGTCTCAGGAACCAACAATTTATTTTTAGAGACAGTCTACTGACTTGGAATTCAGTAGTTAGAATAAACTGGCTAGGCAGGGATGCCAAGGAATGCCTTTGCCTCTTCCTTTCCAATGCCAGAAATGCAAATTTATACCACCACACCCAGACTTTTCATGCAGCACTCAGATCCTCTTGTTTACATCAGAGCACTTTACTGACTGAGCTTTATCCCCAGCCCATATAACAGATTTTTGCAAAATTGAGTAATAGTAATTGATACACAAGCATGCACATGCATAGACACACACACACACACCTATATATGTATATAAGCAATGTAATTCCATGTATATATATATATATATGCATATGTGCATGTGTATATATGAACATATATACATGTTCACATATACATATACATTACATACACATATGCACGTGCACACACACACACACACACACATATGGAATTACACTGCTTAGGCATTTATTTATTCAGGCCACACATGTGCAAGTGAACACTAAGAGATATGGAGAAACAAATTAAGGAAATGTAAAATTGTATAAATTGCAGATAATTAAGTTTGCACAGTGAGCATGAGAATTCCATGAGTATGGACTTTGGTAATTTAAAATGTTTTCTTTTTCATAATTTGTTTTAAAGATGAACCTATCAATTTACCTACTCCTCAACTTAGTAACTACAGACTTTCTCTGTGGTTGGAGATTTCAACTGGCTAGATTGAACCTAAATTAGAAGTTTACCAGATAGGTAGGTAGACAGTCTTCAAGGTCATTGAGCATGGACTCCTCTTTTGGAGTCAGTTATGGACCCCATCTCCTGTAACCCTAGTTATGATAACTTTAAGGATGAGAAAGTATCACAATTGTCCCTCCTGAACTTTCAAACACCATTGAAAGGTGTTCTGTATACTTCTTATGTATAGATAGGCACCTCCTTCTTCAGGTTAGGATTTTTTTCTTCTATGATTTTGTTGAAAATATTTTATGTGCCTTTGACCTTAGCTTCTCCTTCTTCTCCTACTCCTAATATTCATACATTTGGTTGTTTCAAAGGGTCCCAGATTTTCTGGATGTTTTGTGCCTTGAGTTTATTAGATTTAATATTATCTTTAATCAAGTCATTCATTTCTTCTACCTTGTTTTAAATGCCTAAGATTGTCTCTTCCATCTCTACTATTCTGATGGTGGGGCCTACCTCTGGGGGTTCTGTTTCAGTTCCTATATTTTTCATTCCCAGATTTCCTTCAGTTTGTGTTTTCTTTGATCATTCTATTTCCTCTTCCAGGTTTTGAACTCTTTTATCTGTTTCTTTCCACTGTGGTTTATATCTTCATAAGATTTGTTTAAGGAATTTATTCATATCCTCTGTAAGGGCCTATAACATATTTATAGAGGCTATTTTTAAGACTACTAGAAGTATCACTGTCCTGATCTCAAATTGTAATACAGAAAAATAGTTGAAAATTTTTTTAAAAACATGCTTTTGGCACCAAAACAGACATCTTAATCAACAGAAAAAGTTGAATTTCCAGATATAAATCCACACACCTATAGACATCTGATTTTTATTTTTTATAAAGAAGCCAGAAACATACATTGGGGGGAAAAGACAGCATCTTCAACAAATGGTTCTGGTCAAATTGGATGTCTGAAAGTAGAAGAATTAAAACAGATACATGCTTATCACACTCAACTCCAAGTGGATCAAAGATCTTAGCAAAAAACAGATACACTGAACCTAATAGAAGAGAAAGAGGGGAATAGCTGTGAATGCATTGGCACAGGAAAAGACTTTCTGAACAGACCACCATTAGCACAGGCACCAAGTTCAACAATTAATAAGTGAAACCTCATAAAACTAAAAAGCTTCTGCACCTCAAAGGACACCATAATTCAGACAAAGTGGCAGCCAACAGACTGCAAAATATTTTTACCAACTACACATCTGGTAGGGTGTTAATATCCAAAATATATAAAGAACTTTTAAAAACTGGATATCAGGAAAACAAATAGACCAAATTTTTAAAGGGGATACAGACTGAACAGCGAATTATCAAAAGAGAAAATGCAAATGACTAAAAAACACTTTAAAATATTCAACAGGGATTCTTAGTCATCAGGGAAATGCAAATTAAAACTACTTTGAGATTTCATCTTACACCCATCATAATGGCTGTGATAAACAGAACAAAATAACAGCTCATGCTGGCAAAGATGTGGAGTAAAGGAAACAATTACCCATTATTGGTGGGAGTGCAAACTTGTACAACCTTGATGGAAATCAGTGTGATGGTTTGTCCCGAATGTGGAGTTCAATCTACCTCAAGATCTAGCTAGAGCACTATTGGAAATATACACAAAGAATGCCTCATCCTTACAAAGAGACTGCCAGAAGCCATCACAGAGAAGCTAAAAACTAACAAGTGGTCTTCCTAAGATAGTTCCACCATGGACTGTAAAGTTATTGATGGATTTGCTTCTCTAGTCAAGGCCGATGAGATTACTTCTGAGGAAAGACTCCTGCTATTAATATGCCTTTCCATGTTATTATTTAATATACATAACAATCACTAGGTATAAATCACAGCTTTTGAGTAGATTACTGCAGAACAATGAAGATGTGCTGTCTTGTAGTGATGCTATATAGACAAATAGATGATTTCTTAGTTCATAATGGTGATTCTATAAAAATTCCTAAAATTATTAGTAATTATTAAGCTCTTTTGTAGTAGAACTACCATTACATCCTCTCTGATAACCAAAACTGCAATGAGAAATCTCAGTCTTTAAGTGTCACGAGTTAATTGCTTCTCAGATAGCAAGCAAGCATCTACAACTTAGAGCACATTCCAAGAGGTTGTAAAGCAATTAACCGAAGGTCATATGAAAGAAACTAAGGATTTGCTATAAGTGCAAGGACAGAAGATAAAATATCTATACAAAACTTCACTAATAACTTTGTCACAAAAATTATGGTTTTTAACTTTAAATGAACCTGTTGAGCAGGTGACAGATAATGAATATTTAGCCAGATTATTACTATTAATGGATATGCATGTAAACACTATCTGTTATAAATGTCTTATTCAATTTATGATTTGAATTTATGTTTGAACTTCTAGTGAACTTTTGTTTAGAAAAAAAAAACAGGAATGCTTGGATAAACCATGTGATCTATTCTAGAGAAGGAAATAAAGCTAGGAATGATTGTATTGCATGACATTGGGAGAAAACGCATTGGAGCAAGGAATTGGGAGTAAGAACTGGGGGCAAGGACATCATTACTGTTATTTCAGGGCAGGAAGAGGGAGCAGAATTAGAAGAGAGCAGATAGAATGTTCTAGAGAAAACGTTTTGGAGGAAAACTTGTGTAGAAACTTTTTGGAGAACTGAAGAACTTAGAAATAAAGGCTAAAATCACTTTTTTTTGATACTTTATTTACATTTTAATGTTTACCCCTTTCCAGATCTCCCCTTTGGAAGCTCCCTATTCCCTCCCCTCTTCCCCTGCCTCTATGAGGGTATTCCCCCACCCACCCACTCTCGTCTTCCCTCCTTGGCATTCTCCTGTACTGGTGGATCTAACACCCTCAGGCCCAAGGGCTTCTCCTCCCCCTGATGGCTAACAAGACCCTCCTCTGCCGCATATGTAGCCAGCACCATGGATCCCTCCATGTGTATTCTTTGGTTGGTGATCCAGTCTCCAGGAGCATCAGGAGGTCAGGCCAGTTGTCACTGTTGCTCCCTTCCTGGGGCTGCAAACTCCCTCAGCTCCTTCAGTCCCTTCTCCAACTCCTCCATCTGGTACCTCATGCTCAGACCAGTGGTTGCTGTGAAGTGACTCTTGGGTATTCCGAACTTTTGGACTAATAACCACTTATCAGTGAGTACATTCCATGTTCATTCTTTTGTGACTGCATTACCTGGCTCAGGAAGATATTCTCAAGTTCCATCCATTTGCCTGCAAATTTCATGAAGTCATTGTTTTTAATAGTTGAGTAGTATTCCATTGCGTAAATGTACCATATTTTCTGTATTTTTCTCTCTTTTTTTAGCAACTTTTTTAGTTTTGGAATTCAATTTTTTTTTGTTTTGTTTTGGTTTTTTGTTTTTCGAGACAGGGTTTTGGAATTCAATTTAATTGGACGATTCACTTTTTAAAATTATATAACAAGAATTACATATTTAATTACTAATTTCGCTAAAGAAAAATAAATCACTTACTCATATGAAGTTTTCTATGCACCCAAACTGGCTCTATCCAAAAAATATGTATCTCCATCTAAATAATTTTCTCATTCTATTCTTACGGTTCTTTTCTTTATTTCCTTCTTCCAACCGTTTTTTTAAAAAATTTTGTTGGATATTTTATTTATTTACATTTCAAATGTTATCCCCTTTCCTTATCCCCCCCAGAAACCCCTTATTCCATACCCCCTCCTCCTGCTTCTATGAGGGTATTCCTCCAACCACCCACTCCCTCCTCCCCACCCCCCACCCACTCCATCCTCCCCACCCTCAAATTCCACTACACTGAGGCTTCTATCGAGCCTTCATAGGACCAGGTACCTCTTCTCCCATCAATGCCTTACAAGGCAATTCTCTACTACTTATGGGGCAGAAGCCATGGGTCCCTCCATGTGTAATCCTTGGTTGGTAGCTTAGTACCTAGGAACTCTGGGGGGGTCTGGTTGTTGATATTGTTGTTCTTCCCATGGGGTTGCAAACTCCTTCAGCTTCTTCAGTCCTTTCTCTAACTCCTCCATTGGAGACTCCATGAACAGTCCAATGGTTGGCTGCAAGCATCCACCTCTATATTTGTAAGGTTCTGGCAGAGCCTCTCAGGAGACAGCTAATCAGGCTCCTCTCAGCAAGCACTTCTTGGCATCCACAATAGAGTCTGGGTTTGGTGACTGTATACTGGATGAATCCCCAGATGGGGAAGTCTCTGTATGGCCTTTCCTTCAGTCTCTGCTCTACACTTTGTCTCCATATTTGCTCCCATTTGTATTTTGTTCCCCTTTCTAAGACAGAAGAAAGTGCTTTGGTCTTCCTTCTTCTTGAGCTTCATGTGGTCTATGAATTTTATCTTGGGTATTCTGAGCTTTGGAGCTAATATCTACTTATCAGTGAGTACATACCATGTGTGTTCTTTTGTGATTGGGTTACCTCACTCAGGATGATATTTTCAAGTTCCATCCATTTGCCTAAGAATTTCATGAAGTCTTTCTTTTTAATAGCTGAGCAGTACTCCATTGTGTAAATGTACCACATTTTCTGTATCCATTCCTCTGTTGAGGGACATCTAGGTTCTTTCCAGCTTCAATGTATTATAAATAAGGCTGCTATGAACATAGTGGAGCATGTACCCAGAAGCCAACATCAAACTAAATGGAGAGAAACTTGAAGCAATCCCACTAAAATTAGGGACTAGACAAGGCTGCCCACTCTCTCCCTATCTATTCAATATAGTACTTTAAGTTCTAGCTAGAGCAATTAGACAACAAAAGGAGGTCAAAGGGAAACAAATCGGAAAGGAAGAAGTCAAAATATCACTATTTGCAGATGATATGATGGTATACTTAAGTGACCAGAAAAACTCCACCAGATATCTGCAACAACTGATAAACACCTTCAGCAAAGTGGCCGAATACAAAATTAACTCAACCAAATTAGTAGCCTTCCTATACTCGAAGGATCAACAGGCTGAGAAAGAAATTAGAGAAATGACACCCTTCACAATAGTCACAAACAATATAAAGTATCTTGGTGTGACTCTAACCAAACAAGTGAAAGATCTGTATAACAAGAACTTCAAGTGTCTGAAGAAAGAAATCAAAGAAGATTTCAGAAGATGCAAAGATCTCCCATACTCATGGATTGGCAGGATTAATATAGTTAAAATGGCCATCCTGCTGAAAGCAATCTACAGATTCAATGCAATCCCCATCAAAATTCCAACTCAATTCTTCATACAGTTAAAAAGAGCAATTTGCAAATTCATTTGGTATAACAAAAAACCTAGGATAGCAAAAATTATTCTCAATAATAAAAGAACTTCTGGGGAAATCAACATCCTTAACCTCAATCTGTATTTCAGAGTAATAATGATAAAAACTGTCTGGTATTGGTACAGTGACAGGCAGGTAGATCAATGGAATAGAATTGAAGACCCAGAAATGAACCCACACACCCATGGTCACTTGATCTTTGACAAAGGAGCTAAAACTATCTAGTGGGAAAAAAGACAGCATTTTCAACAAATGGTGCTCATTCAACTGGTGGTCAACATGTAAAAGAATGCAAATTAATCTATTCCTATCTCCCTGTACAAAGCTCAAGTCCAAGTGGATCAAGGACCTCCCCATAAAACCAGATACATGAATTTAGTAGAAGAGAAAGTGGGGAAAAGTCTTGAACACATGAGCACAAGAGAAAAGTTCCTGAACAGAACACCAATGGCTTATGGTCTAGGATTTGACAAGTGAAACCTCATAAAATTGTAAAGCTTCTGTAAGGCAAAGAACACTGTCAATAGGACAAAACAGCAATCAGCAGATTGGGAAAAGATCTTTACCAATCCTACATCCGATAGAGGGTTAATATTCAATATATAGAAAGAACTCAAGAAGTCAGACTCCAGAGAATCAAATAACCCTATTAAAAATTGGGGTACAGAGCTAAACAAGGAATTTTCAACTGAGGAATATCAAATGACTGAGAAGCACCTAAAGAAATTTTCAACATCCTTAGTCATCAGGGAAATGCAAATCAAAACAACTCTGAGATTCCACCTCACACCAATCAGAATGGCTAAGATCAAAAACTCAGATGACAGCAGATGCTGGCAAGGATGTGGAGAAAGGAACACTCCTCCATTGTTGGCTGGTACAATCACTCTGGAAATCAGTCTGGTGGTTCCTCAGAAAATTGGACATAATATTATCTGAGGATCAAGCTATACCACTCCTGGGCATATATCCAAAAGATTCTCCAATATATAACAAGGACACATGCTCTGCTATGTAAAATCACTTTTCAAAGTATCTCTTTTTCTTCCTGAGACTTCAACTAGCAGGCTGGAAGTTAGATGTTCACATTTCCTGCAGAACTTTACTTAATCCCCCACTGTTTTCTACAATATGGAACCCATACCTGACTTTCCTTGGGTGTCCAAGAACTTGAGACTAAATAGGCCAGAGACCTAGGGTAAAACCAAACAGTACTGTTCTACTAAAGGAATGTAGCAATAAATTGACTCTTCATGATATTCTGATAAACTCATAGATCAGTGCCTTGCTCAGTCACCATCAGAGAAGCTTCCATTTGTAACAGATGAGAACAAATACAGAAATCCACAGACAGACCTTATTGAGAGTGAGAGGAACACTCAGTACCACATATAATGTCTCTATCAAATCCCTCCTCCCCTGGGAGCTCAGGATCTGCAGAAGAGGAGGTAGAAATAATGTGAGAACCAAAGTGGATGGAGGACACTGGGGAACCAAGGAAACAGGATAAGTCCACAAAGACTGAGCATGCCCAGGGCCTGCAAGGGGAAGGAGAAATGGACACAGGCCCTTTCCCTAGTCCAGAAACTATCTCCAATTGATAACCACTTGCAAATGATAGTATAGTTTTCTCCAAGGGAGACTCACTGGGGAGATGAAGCACACTGGAGAGTAGTCTGCATGCCCAGAAGTAGACAGTCAACACAGAATGAACTCAGTGCCATCTTTAGAGGGATTTAAAAAAAAATTTTGTCTTGGGGCTTTTTTCTTTTTTAATTTTACCTCCTATTTTTCCATCTCTTTTTAACCCTACAGATCCTTTATGTGTTATGATTTCTAGTTTTGTGTTTTTATGGGATGCCTGAGTGTATGAAAGATGGGTCTCTGTGCCTGTATCTGGTTCTTGTGCCCTGTCTTGGACTCTTTTCCTTCTGCTTGTTTTGTCCTATTCTAATGTGTTTGCTTTTGCTTTATCTTATCACAATATATTGTATTTTATTAATATCACTTAGAAGCCTGTTTGTTTACTAAAAGAGAGAGACAGAGGGAGGGGAAACCAACTTCAGGATATATTATATGAATAAAACCTATTTTCAGTAAGTGAAAAAAAGTTTGTCTTGAACAACTGGAAATTTTTCAGTTTTTATTATTGTTATCAGAATGCATTACAGGCAACTAATTCCTTAATCTATATTCATTGATAGAACTTAGAAGATGGTTCATTGGGGTAAGTTACATACAGTAGAAACATGAGGAGCTAAGGGATCCCCAACACCCACATAGGAACAAAATACAGCCAGTGTAGATTCAAATCTATAATGCAGCACCAAGGGGGCAGAAATACATGGATAACAGCAATTCACTTAATAGCCAGTCTAGCTATTAAGGTTCAGTGGGAGACCCTGCCCCACAGAATATGGTAGAGAGTGGGTAAGGAAGATGCTAGACCTTCTTCACAGGCTTTCACATCTTTCCAGGCACATCCTGACAAACCATACACATATGGGCATGTATACACACTTATACCACATACATAGATACACAGAGAGAGAGAGAGACAGAGAGAGAGAGAGACAGAGACAGAGACAGACAGTGACAGTGAGAGAGAGAGAGAGAGAGAGAGATTCATTTATGACAATGTCCCCAAAACAAAAATAACAGATTATTCTTTGAACTGAGTGGAGATCTTTCATGGCCTGTTTGTGTCTGGTTATTTAGCAGCCTGTTTTAAAAAATATACAGAGGAACCCTTGTCCTTCATTCTACTACCCTTTCTTCAGGCCACAATGCTTACTAGACAGCCATTGTACATGTTCAAGTTTTATTGCATAGACTATTGTTGAAACATGTTTTCCTGTTGTCTTCTGGACTTCATTTTTATGAGTTGTACATCACACACACCATGACCACATCTTTTATCCTTTGATGTCTGAGACATTAAGTACATTTTTCCCAACAAGATTCAGAAAGTCTACTTGATTTACTGGTCGCTACTGTTTTTTGTCTTCAGTTGATGAGCAGAGCTACTGAGAAGCCTGAAAAACTTTCTCTTGTGAACAAAATTTAATTTTCTGGCTATTGAATTTTCCTTCATGACATTTAGTAATTTATCCTGGATTTATCTTAATGTCCATAATTCTAGACCAATTTTTGTTTTCCTGTGATAAACTGTCCTTTTATCAGCAATTTTATGTTTTTATTTAGTTTGGGAAACTAATTCTCTAGTACATTTTGATTTGGAAGTTTTTTCCATATGTATAAAGTTGTAGTGTAAGTAAGTACTCATAAATACCCCTTGAATGGATGGAAGTCATACTTCAGTGTGCATCTTTGCTTCTTTGTGGTAATTTATCCTTGTGTTGTGTTTTCTGCTTTCTCTGACTTCAGTTTGATCGTTTTGTGAGAGCTCTTAACTACCTTTTGTCATTTTCATTCTGTGTTTGTGGTTCCTTGTGCCTTCCATCATTCCAACCTGGAAGCGGCACCAGAGGTCTTCCTGTTCTTTCCTGCTTCTCCTCTAACGTTTCCTGCTATAATATTCATTTTTCTCTTAGTGTGCTATTCTTTTCTCAGAACTTTCTTTTAGAAACAGTATAACATCATTAAAGACACAAATTTGTTTTTCTATACTCTTCCATGTTTGAGGATTTCATATTTTGGTGCATTTTCTTTTTTTTTTTAATCTTTGTCTTTCAAACTAAAAATAGTGATTTCTCTTTAAATAGGGCCAACTATTAGCTAAGGAAAAATGTGGGCAAGGTCATCTGTTATCATGGCCAATCTCAGAAAATCTACCAGCACCTGTGTTCTGGGCTGCTACCTCTTGTGTCAGCATCAGCACTGATTTCATCAGAATAAAAGAAAACAGCTATCTGCACAGCTTTGTCCACTATAGAACTGTGTCCCTCCTCAAAATGCCTTTCTGATAAAATATGCATTCTAAAAGATTGAAATATATACATCCCCAGCTACAGACTTGTTAACTCCTAGAGAAAGGACCCTCTTCTTTTCTTTTTTTCCTAGCTTCCCATGGGGACAAAAGCTCTCCTGAAAGTGACACCTCTGTTCAAGTCCAAGTCATTCAGCCAGCCTCACTGTGGAGTGCTTCTTCCTCCTCCTCATTGAAATGGTAATGAAGACAGTTGGCAAATAACTAACCCAGAAGTAAACAAGGACAAAATGAGTTAGAACCAAAAGATTCATAACTGAAAGGGATGCTTGGGAGAGAGAGAGAAATAGCAATGATTTATGTTTAAAATTACGCAGCAAGCAGAGTTAATTGCATGGAAAATTCTAATATGAGGATATATATTTGAGTATGATAGAATTTCCTAGCTAATCTGTGTCCCTAGTCAATCACTTAAGCTCTGATTACTCACAGTCATCCAGTGACTCACATGTTCAGTATCTACACAGAGAAGCCGAACTGCAGCCTTGTCTGCTCAGCTCCTTCTCTGGCACCTTCTATTGCTGTGCATTGGGAAGCCACAACTGATTCAGACCAGAAGCTGAAGAGCACAGTGAGCACAGCCTAAAGGGTAGAGGGATTGTGTAGCTATTGTCTGCCAGAGGGCAAGGTCACAGGTCAGGGACCCTCATCTGCCCTTGGTGCTTTTGTGCACCTGAGACCAAAGGAAAGCAAGTGAGCAAACACTATATTACATCACTTCTTTACCCTACCCTAGTCAGCTGGATCTGAGTCAATAAGTCCACTGTCTATATGTGATCTCAAAGTATATGAAGTGTCAGGCATCTACTGATGAAGAGAGTCAGGGAAAAGGATTGCAATTTGCAATGACAGGTATGCTATCTCTCAGACAGACCATTGCTGACAGTGGATTATTGACTCAGATATGGCTTCCTTTCTGGAGACGTGATCTTTTTCTATCAGTCATACTTCCATATTTGTGATGTCATCAGCCCTGGAGTCTGCATCTGACCTGAAGTGAAGATGGCATCAAGCATTTAACCTCCTGAAATGAAGAGCTCAATAATATAATTTTCGTGCCGGGCAGTGGTGGCACACACCTTTAATCCCAGCACTTGGGTGGCAGAGACCGGTAGATTTCTGAATTCGAGGTCAGCCTGGTCTACAGAGTGAGTTCCAGGACAGCCAGGGCTACACAGAGAAACCCTGTCTTGAAAAACCAATAATAATAATAATAGTTATAATATAATAATAATTATATTATATATTATAATTATATTACTATATATAATAATATATTATATATTATTATATATTATTATATTATATAGATTATAATAATATAATAGTATAATAATAATAATAACAATAAAATAATAATAATTTTCTTTATAAGACTATCCTGCTTCAGTCATTCAGTTATAGTAACAGAACATGGACTGATATAGACACCTATTGCACCTTTGCTAAGAGCCATCACTAATAATTCATCTAAGAAAATGATCTAGAGACACTTTGCTAATAACATTCAAATTTTCACATTTTCTATTGAATTTTCACAATTGTCTCTTTAAACAATTACTCAAAAATAATTAAGACAGATATCTAAATTTATGGCCACATACACATCATGAAATTATTCATCTTCAAAAATTCAACCTTGGCAATTTAATACAATATCAAGACAATTATAGTCTCCTAATTTCTTCCATATAGCAATCACTATCCATATTTATTTATTCATAATTATCTAATCAGCTGAAGTATTTTCCTGTACTTTTCAATCATCATATAATAAATACTTCAATCAATTAAGTTTAAAGTTTAATCAACGCTGACTTCAATGTCTATGGAAATGTTTTAATAATCTAAATTGAAATCAACTATGATAATTTACTCACTCCTCTCACCAGTGTTTAGTAGTTTCATGAAGGGAACATGTCATGGAGTTAGCCTTTAATGGCTTTGTATTATATTAAGCAAAATTCATTTTCTTTAAATACAACATAAACTTCATTTTAATATTCCATAGATTTCTGTGTAAGAAAAATAGCACATCAAACTTGCTAAATAAATTTTGACAAAATCATCAAATATTATTCATCTCCATATTTAAGCATGTGAGCTTGCTTCATCCTTATTGGATAGAAATTTCAATGGTTCTGTTGTGAAGAGAAGGTCAAGTCCATGTCACCAGAATCTGTGGTGACACAGTAGATATAAACCTAGGTCAACTGTACTGTAGGAATAAGCCACACTGCTTTGAAATTCCAATTAGCAAGTGTACTTGCACACACGTATGTGTAAATTATATACAGCCAGCTAGGTGTACAGAAAAGCATATATATCATGTAGGCAAGTAATTAGAAATGAGCAGATTCAGGTTCATGGGACTGTATGAAAGAAAGATGGACCAAGTGGGGAAGCTGCTCCCTGGGTGGCCTTACAGGTCGGGTGACAGCAAATACTGTGAACTAACTGGTACATTTCTCTAATCAGGCATCTACTGGCATTTATTATGAAGGATGAACATAATAAAGATAATATTGCCACACCTTTTATAGCACCAGGGGATGGCCTGGCTGGGTATAGTGGCTATTCCTGGTTGTCACCTTGACTATATCTGGAATGAACTACAATCCAGAATTGGAAGGCTCACCTGTGATCCTAATCTGGAGGCTGGGAAATACAAGTTTCTGACCTGGATCTTGGCATGGAGATCTTGAGGCATAGTGGCTATGGATCCCAGGAGACTAAGGCAAGGAGATCTCTGAGTTCAAGGTCATCTGGGACAAAGCAAGTCCCAGATCCAGGTGTGATGGCATACACCTTTAATTTGGTCCACAGCTTCTGCTGGAGACCTACATAAGGGCATTGGAAGAAGGAAGATTCACTCTCTTCTTCACCTGTTTGTATTGTGGGACTGAACAACTGCTAGATCCTTGAACTTCCATTCACAGCTGCTGCTGACCATTGCTGGGAGTTGGACTACAGACTGTAAGTCATCAACAAATTCCCTTACTATATAGAGACTACCCAGAAGTTCTGTGACTCTAGAGAACCCTGACTAATACACTGGGACAGTGAATAGATTGAAGAAATGGCAAATGAGACTGGCTAAGAAAAGCTAGGAGTGCTCTGGGCTCTCTGAGAGAGAAGCTACTACACCACAGAAGCTCAGAGTTTCTATTACATACAATTGAACAGGAAGGCAGAGTTATTGCATAAAGCTAAACACAGCGTGGGTTTATTCCATGTAGACAAATAAGGAGACAAGGCTAGCATATACAGCTAAGTAAGGAGATGGGCTTAACTAAACTTGTCTATAAGGGAGCAGCCCTCAGGCTGTAAACATCTTGGAAGAGAAAGCGACAATGGGAATTTTCTCGACACACCATCATTTGCACTTTGCCATCATCCCTGTGAGCCTTGCCTGGAGAAGGCTTTGGTACTCCTACAGAGCTAAATCACTGAGACTCGACACAGCCATACCCAAGTCAGCAATACACAATCACTTAGGACTTTACCTGACCCCTGCAGGAAGGACCTGTCACCCACCCCCTACTAACATTTTCAAACTATAGAAAAATCAAAAAGGAAATAAATCTCCTGTAATATCCATATCCATAGACAACCTTTCTTACCAAACATACATTTACAATGTGTAACATAAGATTTTCAAAATTGCAACCCTGCCACTGCACTAATTCTTACTTAAAGCTGAAGCTGCCCATTCAAAACCGTGCCATGCGCACTGGAGAGATGACTCAACAACCAAGAAACAAAACTACAGTACCATTTTTCTTTTTGTATTATTTACTATAATTCTGCAACACTTCTACTGATAACTATAAAGTAATCCTTTTAAGCTATATGCTTTAGGACCATAGAGATTAAGTCAGTCTTACACATGCAGCCAGTAACAACCATAAAAATTTAAGTAAGTTTCTACTGCTTAACATTCATGTGTCTTTTAAGTTTCAAGTGCCACAAATATTATATAATCATTATTAATGTATGACATTTCCCAGACTTTCCCCCTACCCTCCTCTGATACTTGTTTAGTCTCTGTCTTTCTCCTGTTCTCTGGAAAAGTTCAATTCTGCCTGTTAATTCTTTGAAGTTTTGTGATGCACACTAAGAAACAAAGAGGAAGTGGAAATAGAACCAGAGGTGTGGGAGCAAGGATGAGAGGAGGGAGGGAGGCTCTGAGAACCTCAGAAGATGTGATCTGAGAACAGCTGGGTGAGAGAATAAGACAGAATAAATACACTGCAAGTACAAACCCTTCACTGAATCAAAAACACTGCATCCAGATACTGATGTGGTCAATGAGTCTGTTTCTGTGCCAGTACTATGCTGTTTTTACTGTTATAGCTCTGCAGGACAATTTGAAATCAATAATGGTGGTAATTTCAGCAGTTGTTTAATTATTCAAAACTGTTCTAGCTATCCTGGGTTTTGTTGTTGTTGTTGTTTGTTTTTGTTTTCGTTTTGTTTTGTATTGTTTCCACATGAAGTTGAAAGTTATCCTTTCAAGATCTGTGAAGAGTCCTGTTGGAATTTTGATGGGGATTGCATTGAATCTGTAGATTGCTTTCTGTAGGTTGGTCATTTTTACTATACTGATCCTTCTGGTCCATGAGCATGGGAGTTCTTTCCATCTTCTGATATCTTCTTCCATGTCTTTCTGTAGTATCTTAACGTTTCTATCATACAAGTTTACAATGGGTTTAGGCTAATGCTGCTTGAATTATGTTGACTTGGGCCCCCAAAATTGTTTGCATGAGTATCCGCAAGTCTGCAAATAAGACACAGAGGAACCCTGCCCCCAGTAGGTTCTGATTGGTAAATAAGGTTACCGGCAGCCAATGGCTAAGCAGGGCAGACAGAGGCAGGTCTTTTAGGATTCCTGGTTGAGGGACCAAGTGAGAAAGGAAGAAGGTCTGCCATGCTGGGAGAAGGAGAGGAGCAGGGGAAAGCAGCTCTCTTGGGTCCTGAGTAGCAAAGATGGAATATAAGATTTAATAAGTAATACTCAGGGATATCAGAGGAAGGTAAATTAGACACATGGAGGTTAGTAAGTGGTCCAACCATTGAGTTGTTTAAGGCACACGCACACGCGGGTGTGTGTGTGTGTGTGTGTGTGTGTGTGTGTTTCATTCGTGAAACCAGAATTTTGGGATGGGTAGTGAGGAATGCCACTGCCACAGGTATCAATTTAAGTATTATAATTGGGTACTACTACACAAGTCTTTCATTTGCTTAGTTAGAGTTCACCCAAGATATTTTATATTATTTTATATTTTATATTATTTGAGGCTCTTGCAAAAGATACTGTTTCCCTGATTTCTTTCTTGGTTCATTTGTCATTTGTATATAGGTGGGCTACTGGTTTTTGTGAATTAGTTATGTATCTTGCTACTTTGCTGAAAGTGTTTATCAGCAGTACAAGTTTCCTGGTGGAATTATTAGTGGTGGTGTGTATACTATATAAAATTATATAATTTGAAAATAAAGATACTTGACTTCTTCCTTTCCAACTTGTATTCTTGATCTCCTTCAGTTGTCTTATTGCTCTAGCTAAGACTTTGAGTACTATAGGTATAGATAAAGTGGACAACCTTATCTTATTTCTAATTTTGATGGAATTGGTTTGAGTTTCTCTCCATTTAAGTTAATGTTGGCTATGAGCTTGCTGTAAACTGCCTTTATCATGTTTAGGTATGTCTCTTGTATCCCTAATGTCGTCATGACTTTTATTATGAGGGGATGTTAGATTTTTCTCAAAGGCCTTTTCTGCATCTAATGAGATGACCATGTGGATTTTGTCTTTCAGTTTGTTTATATGGTGGATTACATTTATATGTTGAGTCATCCTTGTGTCTTTGACATGAACTCTATTTGATCATGGTGGATGATATTTTCTTTGATGTGTTCTTAGATTTTGTTTGTAAGTATTTTAATGAGAATTTTTGCTTCAAGTTTAGGGGATTGTCTACCAATTTTGATCCTTTAGTGTTGAGGTAGCTTACCTTCTTTAGCCCCTAAATCTCAATAAATTCAAATCATTAAAGTTGTGTCTCACCTTGTGTCTGTGTACTGTAGTAGAACTCACACAACAATAGCCATGGGGTCTCCAAAGCTGGTACCATCTGGAGTTGAGAAAGCAGAGATAGCTTCTGTAAAAGGTGTAAACATGGCCCTACACACACAAACAAACACACACACACACACACACACACACTAATAAACATCACTTCTACTGCCCAGGAATAACTTGCAAGTTACATACGAAACTTAAGGAAAAATCAAATATGTGGTTCATTGCAGTCTCAAAGCAAGCAGCTTCTGCAATCATTGCCTGTTCTACAGAATCATGGTCTAAAGCTTGTGAGATATTTTTGATTTGGGTAAATAGTAAACGTTGGACCCAGACATAACTAACTTGGAATATCACTCTTAGGTTTGTGAATCTTGAATTTGAATAAAGTGTCTGACTGAAGGCTGAGTTAGAGTTAACTTACCCTGATGGCCATGCCCTATGGAAGTCCTTTGCTCATTCACACCATAAGGATACAACTTCAACAAGAGCTATTCAATTTTCTGTCATGTCCATGAACAACCTATGTTCATATAGTCATGCAGTATTTTTTTCTTTATTACCAAAAGTCTCCATTTAAGAGAGAACATAAATTATGCTGAAGTTATGTTTTATTTTTGCTATAATTGGTCTGTGTCTCTGTGCTCACAGCATCCTGGTAGATGGCTTACACAAATATATTATGATAAATTGATCTGTAAATAAATGTCTATGCTAGGTTTTTACTCATTTTTTAGACCACATGCTTAGATCAAATGTATCCTTTAAAAAATTGTTGTAGTAATTATGTATTTCTGTCATTTAAATATCAGTGCAAAATCTCCTAATATGATAAGCATTTCATTTCAGCTTTGGAAAACAAAATTTTCTCCATTGTGCATAGTGGCCAACAGAAGAAAGCATTATCCTGTCCTACGATTAATGTTAAAGTCACTTGGATAAAGCCAGTCATGCATGAGGAAATCCCTCCCAGTGTGAGCTTTCCAGAGAAGGCTGCCCTCAGACTCAGGAGGAGGGACTGTCTTTGCTGCAGCCTTCTGCTCTTTGGTTTTAGTCCTAATCAACTCAGATCTGTGTTTCAGCAGAGCCCATGTCCCTGGCCTGCCACCTCCTGTGCTGGCTTCTTCTTTACATCACACTGACTGACTCTGAGCTTTGTAAATCACAAGGGCATTATTAGTCAGTTAGGACTTATGATGTTGCCTGTGGGTTGGTGTCTCAGGCTGACACTTTTTCAGGAATGGCTTAATCCTTTCCACCTTCATGGTCAAGGAAAAGAAAGAATATGTGGACTGAGCACGGGATCCCCAATGGCGGAGTTAGAGAAAGACTGAAGGAGCTGAAGGGGTTTGCAACCCCATAGGAAGAACAACAATATCAACCAACCAGATCCCCCCAGAACTCCTAGAGACTAAGCCACCAACCAAGGAGTACACATGGAGGGACCCATAGCTCCAGCCGCATATGTAGCAGAGGATGGCCTTGTCCGGCATCAGTGGGAGAAGAGGCCCTTGGTCCTGTGAAGGCCGGATACCCTAGTGTAGGGGAATGTGAGCTTGGGGAGGCAGGAGTGGGTGTGTGGGTGGGGGAACACCATCATAGAAGCAGGGGGAACCGGAAAGGGGATAACATTTGAAATGTAAATAAAGAAAATATCCAATTAAAAAAAAGAAAGAAAGAAAATGTGGGATATAAAACCATGAAGCACACTGACTGTCCTCGTGAGTCTGTGTGCCTCCAGCAATTCTTACACAATAGTATCAAGTACACGATCGTAGTCACTGCCATCTTCTATACTTCACTGAAGACAGTCAACACCACCAGGATTTGTCGCTGATGTTTGATTTATTTTACTGTTTGAGAGAAACTTTTCTTTGTGAAAAAGTATTTACAAAGATAATTAATTCTTAAAACTAAAATAGAATATCCAGTCATCTCTTCACGTCTGCAAGTTCCATATTTCAAGTTGCAAATATTCTAGAAATTATATTGCTCCAGTATTGAAGATGCCTTGACTTTTGTTTTCATTATACCCCAAACAACAAAACATGACACAGCAGATGCTTGTCCACAGGGCATTTACGTTGTATAGGATATTATAGGTAATCCAGGAATTATCTAAAATACACAAGCAGATGTGTGCAGACTAAATACAAAACTGTGTCACATTTCTAAAGGGACTCAAGCACCTACATTTGGTACTAACCAGTTCCTTGTGAAAACTGATTGATAGCCGTACAATAAAAAGAACGTGTGTACAATGTTATTCAAGGGTAGAAAACTTTAATGAATAATACAAAAATATGAGAAGACCCTTGTAAGCTTAAATTTTTAATATGAGTTCTTAAACACTTTAACCTCCCTTCTAGCTCACCACCCACCAGAGAAAGAAAGGATATTAGGATACAGGGGAAGTGACCTTGTTTAGAAATTGTTCTTTGGAGCAAATCCAATCTGTGTTGTCAGGAAATCGGCAGTGGCAGCTCAATCCACTCGCAAACACTTCATAAATATACCAGCAGTCCTGTTCAGTAGTGTCAGGATAGCACACACCAATCAGCAGTGGTGGCATGACCTAGCAGAAACAACCAGGCCTCAGCCAAATCTGCATGAGTCAGCCTGACGATTAGGACCACCAGAGAGGACGCCTGCCTCTTCCTGCCATGCCTTTCTCAACGAAGTGAAGATCAACGAAGACTGAGATGTGGAACCAATGATGTGCTGCAACGCTAACTATGCAGGCCTCCATCACTGTCCTTAGGGTCCTACTTATACTCCTTCCAGACATCACGTGTCCTCCACGGACCTTGCCTCACCATGGGTCTTGCCTCAGCCTGTGAGTCAGTCTTAGCAAACCTCCATGTGA
>JADRCH010000267.1:1954512-2030156 GCA_019843965.1 Rhynchomys soricoides
GGGTCTTGCCTCAGCCTGTGAGTCAGTCTTAGCAAACCTCCATGTGAGTCTCTATCAGCAGACATCACTCTTCCAATCAGCCCAAGTCCGCAGAAGTGGCAATAAGCCTCCAGAACACCACCAGAAGTTTTTTGGTGTGTTTCTCTCTATGGAATCATGACAACTGAAGCTCAGCGATGCAATGTAAGGTGAACCAAACATGTGTATTATTAGTGAAGATCCTTCATCACACGTCCTTTCACGAGTTTGCTTCAGGAAAACACTCCTTCACATTTGCCGAAGCAAAGCACCATCCCACACAACTGACTTTCCAAAGAAACCATAAGTTTCTGACTCTCTTGGAAACTTTTGTTGTTTGGGGAACAGGTTCCCACTATGTAACCCAGGTTAGATTCAAAATTACCCTCCTGCCACAACCTGCCAAGTGCTGGTATTGCAGACATGAGCTACAAACTTTAAGTAAAACAAGGTGTGGAAAGCCTTTTACTGTGATACCAAACCATAAGTAAAAGATTGGGCTTTTAAAAAGTCACTTGTCAGGTCTGGCAGTGGTGGTGCATGCCTTTAATCCCAGCACTCGGGAGGCAGAGGCAGGCAGATTTCTTGAGTTCGAGGCCAGCCTGATCTACAGAATGAGTTCCAGGACAGCCAGGGCTATACAGAGAAACCCTGACTCAAGAAACCAAAAAAATTAAAAAAAAAAAAAAAAAAAGAAAAAAAAAAAAAAAAAAACGCCATTTGCAAAAAAAAAAAAAAAAAAAGGCAGAATCATTTTACTTATAAGACTTACATGAGAGGGTACCGGGAGGAGAGGAGGGACTGATATCGGGTTGTAAAGGGAATAAATGAATACATTTTAAAAAAGGAATTAATCAATCTCACTCCCAAAATCCCAAACAGAGTATTAGAAAGAATAATTAAATCCCCCAGAGGATATCAGATTGTGAACAAATGTCATTTTAAGCCTTAATAATAACTTCATAACAGTAAATTAATTAATATAATATACTTCTTAGCTGTCCATTTATTTCATTCCAAATCTATTATGCTTTCCAAAATCAAACTGTAAAATAAATTTGTATGAGCAATGATTGAATATTATTGAAAAATTCTTTGCAAATCTAAGTCCAGCGTGACACTTACTGGAGAAATAATGGAAATATTTCTATTAAAGTCCAAAAAAAGGACAATTGTAATCAACAAACATTGTTCTGAGCATTCAAGCCAATGCAATCAATTAAGAAACGGAGCTATACATACTCTTTGTGGCTGTAAAAATATCCTACTTCCAGTCAATAAAATGTTATATAACTTTTTCTAATTCATAATTTCCTGAAACCCCAAAGGTAAAATATAAAAGTTTTGGAACTATTAAGGAAATCATTAAGATAATCAGGTTCAAGGTGCACAAAAACACAATTAACTCTCTTTCCATGTCAGTATAACCAGATACAGAACTATGATATTTGCAATAGCAATGGATGAATTAAAAAATGACAGAAAAACTAAAAGGAAATTTTTACCACTAGAAATTGTAAAAAGCAGAGCTGGAGAGATGGCTCAGCGGTTGAGAACACTGACTGCTCTTCCAGAGGTCATGAGTTCAATTCCCAGCAACCACATGGTGGCTCACAACCATCCGTAATGGGGTCTGATGCTTTCTTCTGGTGTGTCTGAAGAGAGTACAGTGTACTCACATACATAAAAGAAATAAATAAAATAAATCTTTTTTAAAAAGAAATTGTAAAAAGCATACAGAGAAATAAAACTTAATTTCTGTCAGGAAGATGTAGTACTGTAAAGGGGTCAGCTCCCTGGAACATAGACAAAAAATCCCAAACAAAATTACCATGAGATTATTTAATGTGTGTATGTATGTATGCTGTATATGTTATATGCATGCATGTGTACATGGGTGCACATGCCCAGAAGAGAACACCCTATACCCTGCTCCATTTCTCGCAGCCTATTCCTTTGAGACAGGGTCTATCCTTGACCCCAGGACTAGGCTGTCAGTAGTCAAGCCCCGGCAATGTTCCTGCCTCAGCCACTCTAGCGCTGGCATTACAGACAACCAATGAGACTGCTCTTGACTTTTTACTTGAGTTCTGGAGATCCAAATCCAGGTTGCTGCTTGCACTCAAGACCTTTTACCCCTATGCCATCTCCTCTTTTTCAGAGTGTAACAATTATTTTAAAATGTATTGGTAAAGAACATAACAGAAGCAGTTCAAAGAGCAGGAGGAAGAGGTGAACTTTCAACTTTAGAGAGTAACCCCCAGTATTTCACAGTGACAGACACACTAGCATGAACTATGTTAGCATGGAGATTTAAAACAAAACAAAACAAAACAAAACAATTTCAAAGAACCTCAAGCACAGATGAAAATATAAAGAGAACTTTGGTACATGATGAATGCATCATTTCCAATCACTGGAGCAAGAGTGATTATTCATCAAATGATATGGGGCAATTGGCCTCATTATAGAAGTTAAAATTCATAAATTATAAGTATAATAAAATTCATAATAAATGCAAAAACATGAATATAGGTAAATGCTTTTAACACAACAAATCAGAACAAGAATTTTGCCTCCAAAGCCAGAAACTACAGAGTGAGATCAATTCACATAGAATTTCTGGGCAACAAAACCAAAACACCACAATGATAATGTTTGAACGACAGGAAGAAATAGCAAGACACACAATGCATAAAGAATTGCTACTATTACACATAGTGTTCCCACAAACTACTTATGAAAAGAAAGATGGCCAGAAGACAATCAAGAGTCGATTCACAAAAGTTCAAATTGACAAAAGTACAAAGAAGCTCAGTTTCATCCCTTGCTGAGATGCAAAATGAAAAGGAAATCTTTTAAAAACCACAAAACTCATCACATAAATGGCCAGACCTGAACACGGCTAGAGAGGGAAGAATTGTCCTCGTCAACAGCTGTGGAAGAGGATAAGGAAACGCGGGCTTTCCAGGGAGGCGTTTTTGTCAATCCATGCCACAATTATAAATGAGAATTTTAGAATCAGTTATAAATAAACCCCATTCAATCCAACAGTCTCATACACATAGAAATTCTCCACAAAGAAGACAATTACACAGAGGAGAAGAAATATGTACAAATATAACCCACTGCTTTGCTCATAAAATTGAAAAGAGAAAATAAAATGTCTATCACTAAATGGTTAGTTAAACAAGTGATGTGGTGTGGTGTGATATATATCACATATATAATATCTATACATCTGTATGAACACTGATCCAGTGCAGGACAGTCTCAGCTGAATCATTATGTGTGCTGTATCTGAATGCATCCATATGCACTAAAATATCTAGGCGTTTATTTCTTGCTGGTGAATTTTCAGTGATTTTATTCTTTTTAATCATGCCTTCTGTTTTGCGCTGTTTTTGTGTCATTGTTGCTCTTACTAAACTTGTGCCGTTTTAAGTACAAAAAGTCTCAACAAGTTCGCTAACATTTTCACTCTCTCTGTCTCTCCTACTGCGCGCGCGCGCACCGCCACATTGCATCAATCCTAAGTGCTACGTTTCGTTTTTCTTCATATCTTTTGTTAGCACAAATCTTAAATTGGGCAATACCTACCATGGCTGCTGTGCAGGAAGCCGCTGGCCACTTGCAGATGTGCTCTTGGTTATCCACGTTGTGTCATGTCAATGAATTATATGTGTTTGGGAGACACTTGTGGAATTGAACTGGCATTTAAAATTGCTTTGGTTACTTTTGTGTAATGAATCACCTCAAACCTCCACAGTTTAAAATGACAGCGACCATTTCTCCTCTGTTCTGGGAGTCACGATGAGGTTCCAAGAAGGGAGTCTCTTAAGATTCCATTCCCTTGTCCTACAGTAGGTGACAGCGGACAAACAGGAAGTTGGAGGAAATAGGAGAGCCTGGAAAACAGTATGATCCTCCACGCGGTCTTTTCCATGTGACTCTCGGGGAGTCCAGCCAGCCTGGTGGTCACGGGGCCTGAGAATGCTGCCATGGAGGCTCGAGCTCTGACATACTTTTCAGCAAGCCAGCTGCCAGCTGCATCCTCACCTCTGATCTGTCTTCAGAAGCTGTGCAGCACCCTCCTGCTGCCTTCTTTTGCTTACTGGCAAACCCAAAGCACCCTGATATGCAGGAGGGATGAAATCAGACTTCCCTTTTTAATGTGGAATGAGTAAGGTTCTAGAAATTGCATTACAGTCATTTTTGCTAGCAGGGGTTCGGGGGAATCTGCGGCGTTTTATAAAAGATTACACCATTGTTTAGCACTGAAATGTAAGGTCATTTTTAATCCAGGAAGGAACTGTCTGATAAGAAAAATAATTGAATTCTTATCTGTTTAACAACACTCTTTCAATACATTCAAAATAAAAATTCTAAATGATAAAAGAACATCGCCTCCGGTTTTATCAGCACATTTTTTTTTCTTCTTAGTGACTACACGAGAGATACCTTCACTTGTCATTCCATGCCCATCTCTCCTTGAGAGGCTGACCTACAATCTCCCATGTCCTCCAGCTTCAGAATAAGCTGGACTGGTGAGCAGACCTGGCAGGAGACAGAGGAAGAAGACAGAGGAAGGAGCCCCAAACACTAGCACCCCTACTTTCTCTGTGTTAGCCTGCCTGACTCAGACAGTCAGCTCCACAACTCTCTCCCTCCCATGTATCTGAAACGTGTCCCTCCCTGAGTTCTGAGGTCAGGGGATGACAGCTGCTCAGATGCCCAGTCCCAGATCCCTGCATGTCCTTCTATGGGTCAGTTCTACATTTATAAACAAACTGACTAATGAGAGGCAACTGGACTCTGGGGAGCAGGGAACCAGCCACTGTAATATTTTCTATTTATAATTCACTTGTGTCATAAACACAACTTCAGTGATGTCAGCTCAATATCGCACATGGTTTGAAGTTGTTTAGCCCAGATCTAACCTTGTTCTGCAGAAAAACTAGAGGAACACGGAGGGGGTTGGGGGGATCCAGTTACCGTACATCTACAAAGGGAGAGCATACAGTACAGATACATGCAAAGTTGGCTGAGGCGGGAACAACTGGAATGGAATAAAAACAGGAGTGATTTTTCTGTGCTACCTGAGAATCCTGGGAAGGATAGAATAAGAATAGCCAGGACTCTCTCTCTGCCTTGCGTAGCTCAGTGTCAAAAGTTAAAGGAGGACCCTTGAATGCTGACAGACCTGGGTTTCATATAGATAAAAACTTACATAGGTGAATTTATTTACTTAACATCTTTGAGGTGAGCTCAACCTTAGCCACATTGTGCATTGTAATGCTGGGAGAAAACCAGACGGTCCCAGTCATCTGCCGTCTTATCGGTGGAAGCAAGTGCTATACAGCCAGTGAGACCAGACATTTAGAGAATTGGAAACCAAACATAGCCTGTTCAAGAAGCAATGAATGAAGAGAAATTTTTCTTGTTTTTTTTTTTTCTAATAAATAACTAATTCTTTTTGTAAGTAGCTGGAAAAGAACACACAGACTCTGGTTGGTTGTAGGAAACCAATCAGAGACAGAAATTCAGTTATCATTTAAAAGCACGGCATAAGGGATGATTAATTTTTTGTCCCGGTGATCCTGGTTATTGAGATATGTGCAAGTTGATTGAAAACAATCCTTGCAACGTGCAGCCCTCATGCTTGGAGAGTTTACGCAGCCCTCACCTGGATCCTCCTCCTCTTTAGCCCCAAATCATAGGATGTTCTAGGTCAGTGGATCTCGATCTTCCTAATGCTGTGACTCTTTAATGCAGTTCCTCATGTTGTGGTGATGCCCAACCATAAATCTGTTCATTGCTACTTCGTAACTGTAATGCTGCTACTGTTAAGAATCACGTAAATATCTAATATGCAGGATATCTGATATTTCACAGTTGACCCCTGCAAAAGAGTCATTTGACTCCCAAAGGCTCATGCCCCACAGGTTGAGAACTGCTGTTCTGTGTAGATTCTGTGACTCTACATTTATAGTAACTGCCACCTACCCTGTTGCACACAAATATCCACCCTGCCTCCAAGAGACTAGCTAAGATGCTGTGTTTTGCTAAAAAAAAATATTCATTTCCCTTTAAGAGGTACTACTCTGGCATGGTGATTCACAAAGATTTCAGACATAGATTCCAAGCAGGTATTTAAACCCCTACCAAGGGCCAATGAGATGGTTTAGTGGGTAAAGGTGCTTCCTGACAAAGCATAACAACCTCAGTTGGATTCCTTGGAAGACAGAACCAGCCACAGAAAGCTGTTCTAAGACCTCTACTCCATATGCACCCATATCTTACATACATGTGCACACAAATACACATATGCACACACATACACACTGTTTATAATAATAATCAATAAAAAGTTTAATTTAAAAAATAAACTTTGCTTCAGCAACACCTTGGGCACTCTGTGCAATGTGTGAGGCACACACAAAACTCCATGTCATAATTAGAAGGTAGAGAAGTAAAATGCTCACTCCTAATTATGAACTTTGATATATAAGAGAGACTTTCAAATATTCTTCCCAGCACAAAGTCTCATTAAGGCCGGATTTTCTTAGCTGCTACTCTCAGAAACCTACCTCGAGCTAACTTAAACAAACAGATTGAAATTTACTGGAAGATGTCTGGGGGAAGCAGCCTGTGAACTCCACAGTCAAACTGGATGTTGGAGTCCTTTCAACTGAATTCCGCTCTCCACAGGCAGCCAGCCACTTCAACTTCTGAAGGAATCATGAGGGAAGCTTCTCTTTCCACAGGACTCATTCAGAGGTTTTTTCCTTTTGAAAAATTGGATATTTTATTTATTTACATTTCAAATGTTATCCCCCTTGTCACTTTCCTCTCCACAAACCCCTCCTCTCCTTCCCCCCTCTCCTCCCCTCCCCCTGCCTCTATGAAGGTGCTCCCACACCTGCCTCAGTGCCCTAGTGCATCAAACCTCCACAGGATCAAGGGCCTCCCCTCCCATTGATGCCAGATAAGGCCATCCTCTGCTACATATGCAGCTGGAGCCGCAGGTCTCTCAATGTGTACTCTTTGGTTGGTGGTTTAGTCCCTGGGAGCTCTAGGGAGTCTGGTTGATTGATATTGTTGTTCTTCCTATGGGATTGCAAACCCCTTCAGCTCCTTCAATCCTTTCTCTAACTCTGCCATGTGGTCCCCACGCTCAGTCCAATGATTGGCTGTGAGTGTCCGAATCTGTATTGGTCAGACTCTGGCAGAGCCTCTTAGGGGGCAGCTACAGCAGGCTCCTGTCAGCAAGCTCTCCTTGGCATCAGCAATAGTGTCTGGGTTTGGTGTCTGCAGATGGGATGGATCCCTAGGTGGGGCAGTATCTGGATGGCCTTTCCTTCAGTCTCAGTTCCACTCTTTGTCCTTGCATTTCCTTTTGACAGGAGCAATTCTGGATTGAGGTGGGTGGGGTGACCCATCTATTCAGGATTTTTCTTTTTAAGAGAAACTCATTAACATCAAACTGGCAGTATCAGATGTCCTAATTTTGAAGACAAAAAAGATTTGAGGAAGACACCAATGCATCACTCATCCATTGAGATATAATTGATCTGTTAGGTGAGATTTCCTAAAGCTAAATATGCATGTTAGTTTATGGTCCATTAATATTGATTCTAGGTACACTCCCACAATAAATAACTGCTTATATTCACAAACGGTATGCATATGGGAGTCACAGTCGTCAGATGGAAATGACTTATTGGAGGGACTATGGTGTATCTACACATTAGAATACATACAATTTTGGAAAAGTAAACCTAGTGATAGATTCTACAGCATGAATAAATCGTACCCAGATGCTAAGTGAAAGAAGTCCAGATGTTTATAAAGATCATATTATGTGGGGTTCTAAAATAGGCAAACATAACCTATGTGAATATGGAAATGAATGGTGGTAACTCTGAGGATTATCAAGTGGTGGAGAAATGAAAGACCTGTTGGGGTGCTGGAAGTGTTCAGTATCGCAGGGATTGTCTTATGGGCATGCTCGCTTGTAAGACTTCAAGCTGTCCATAAAATGCACGCACTTTACCAACTACGAAATATACTCCACTAAAAACAATCAAAACAAAAGATACCTGAAGCAATTAAAATTTAAATATCACCTTATAAGATAATCTTCTGGCCAACATGTGACACTCAGAAGAGTATCTGTCCAAGCAGGAAGAAAAATTTTCCCCCAAAAAGTAACATTTGATGCAACTTGTAACTTAAAATACTTGGCTTTGTGTGTAAGAGGTATGTGAAAGTTCATATATTTTATTTTATTATGTTTGGTAAACTTTTATTCTGAATAAAAGTCTGATTGGGATAATTGCAAATAATCTTCAGGGACTGTTTTATACCATGAGTTAGCTAAAAATTTAAAAACAAATGACCTTTTTCTAAGCTATAGGACAATGACTTGACTGAGTTCTGGCTCCCTTTTTATGGTCATAGAGTCGTGATTGCATTGGATGTTATAGAATCCATACATATGAGTTACTACAATAACTAATTACAACAATAACTGCCAAAATTCATACATCTTATCATATGCTACTGGTAAATGTCATAAAATACAAAAGTCAGAAAATGCTATTTAATTTTATTGAATAAAAATGTAAAAAAAAAGTATTAAAATGTAAATAAAAGTAACTTTTAGCTTCTGGAATAGGGTTTATACACATAGTGCAAGGTGTCTCCTAAAGTATAAAGTATAAAGTAAAAAACTTATGTTTTGTTGTTGTTGTTGTTGTTATTGTTGTTGTTCTGTTTGTGGGGTGGATTTTGTGTTGTTTCATTTTGTTTCCCTTTATTGAAAATAGATTTTTTTTCTTATATATTTTATCCTGATTATTATGATTTCCTTTCCCTCTACACCTGTCATCTGGATACACTTCATTTCAGTCTCTCACTAGAAAATAAACAGGTTTCTCAGGTACAATAATAAAATAACATAACATAAAATTTAAAAAAAAAAAACAGGAACTAACACATAGGAATAGAACAAAACAAACAAACAAACAGAAGGAAAATAGCCCAAGAAAAGACACAAGAAACAGATATAGACACAGAGAATCACTCATTTTTCATACTCAGGAATCTGATAAAAAACATTGAACTCAAGTAATAATATATGTGCAAAGGACCTTTATGGAAAAGCAAAGAATGTGTGTGTGTGTGTGTGTGTGTGTGTGTGTGTGTGTGTGTGTGTGTAAAATTTTTTAAAAAAATTTTAAAGTCTCAAAAAATCCAGGGCAAGATGATTTTAGTGCAGAATTCTACCAGACTTTCAAAGAAGAGTTAACAAACATAAATGCTCCTCAAATTAGTCCACAAAATAGGAACAGAATGAACATTGCCCAATTTGTTTTCTAAAGCCAGAGCTACCCTGATACCCAAAGTATATAAAGGCACAACTTAGAAAGACAACTAAAAACCAATTTTCCTCATGAACATAGATGCAAAAATTCTCAGTAAAATAAAAGCAAACCAAATCCAGGAACATATCACAAAGACATTTACTATGTAAATGCAGGCTTAAACCTAGAAAGCAGGGGTGTTCAACATATGTAAACTGATAAATGTAATCTACCATATAAACAAATTGAAAGTCGAAAACCACATGATCATCTCATTAAATAGAGGAAAGACCTTTGGCAAAATTCAATTGAACTCCTCTTCAATCTCCTCCTCATGGAGATATTAGGGATACAAGAGACATAGATCAACAGAATAAAGGCAGTTTAAAACAAGCCATTGCCAACGTCAGCTTAAATGGAGAGAGACTCAAGCCAATCCACTAAAATCAGTAACAAGACAAAGTTATCCACTCTCTCCATATCTACTCAATATAGTACTTGAAGTCTTAGCAAGAAGACTGAAGGAGATCAAGGAGATACAAATTGGAAAGAAGTCGTAGTTTCTTTATTTGCAAATTCTAGGATAGCACACATACAGACACTAAAAATTCCTACAGCTGATAAACAAGTTCAGCCAAATAGCAAGATACCATATATGGCAGCTGTGTCACATGTTGGTCAGTAGGTGGCAGAGAGGAGAGAGGCTATGTCTACATTCAGTATTCTGACCAATGAACATCTGAATGATTAGTAGTCTAACATTCCCTGAAAGACTACAAGCTTGAGAGGATCACCAGACCTGAGCCAGGCAGGCCCAGACAGGCTCCCAGGACAAGGAGTAAACCAGAGACTAGAAGAGCCCTATCTGGGACCACAGGCAGAATAGTTATGAAGCTGAGACAGAAGACCCTCACAAGGGAGCAATCAGGCAGTCAGGTGAGCAAGAAGCCAATCTCAGACAACCAACATACCAGCACTATGAGGCCTGGACAGGGAGCTAGCCTGAGATGAACACCAGTCCAGTATCTCAAAGGCCTATGGGGACAGACTATGCCCAAGATGACTCCTGCCCAATGTCATAATGCATAGCACACCTAAGACCACTCCTGAGATGACCCCATACACTCAGAGAGTTGGCTGTGCCAGTTGCCTGCCATGAGGTGACATGGTTGAGGGAGACATGGCCCCCCTTGCCCCTCGACACCTACAGCAAGTAGGAGAGCTAGCCATGAGGTCATCAGAATGGAAGAGCTAGTCATGTTCTTCACTTGCTGCAGCACTCAAGAGAGTAGGTCCTATATCTTACCTGGGTAGCCAGAGTAGAGCTGACCTTAATGGCAGGAGTGCAGGTGACCTGGCTCAAAGAATGGGAGAGTGGAAAAGTTGATTCTGCATCTTGTTTGCTTCAGCTATGCAGCAGCATGGACAAGATGCCCTCTCCTATCCTTGCCCCTTGCCATGTACAGCAAGTGATGGAGCTTGTCCTGGAGTCATGAGAGTAGAAGAGTTTTTCCCGTTCCTCACTTGGTTGTAACACTCAGAAGGTTAGACCCTGTACCTCGCCTGGGCAGCAGGGTAGAACTGACCTTGATTGTGAGGGGAATTATGGTGAGCTGTCCCCAAGGGTATGAGAGTGGGAGAGCAGGCTGGATGACCAGCTCAAGTACTCCTCAGACCCAGATCCAGGGCTTTGAGTTGGTCCACCCCAACATCTATCCCATTGATTAACTGCTGGAGTGTATGAAGGAGCCAGTCCTACAGATCCAAAACTCCAAGATCTCCATGACACAGGGCAACAGGATATCTGAGATGAGTCCCAGTGAGGTTCCTGTATTGATAGATTAGCAGAAGCTAGAGGTTGCAAACCAAACCAACGAGTCATCGCAATGGACATTTTCAAGCAAAGAAGTGTGGGCAAAGGGGTATTCTGTGGGACACACTGTGACATACTACAGCTTCCACAACAAGATTTTGTTTTTTGCTATTGGCAGGTAGGTTGCAAAGGTGGAAGGCTGGGAGAGGGGAGGGGGAGATAAGTGGGAATGTCATACATGACATTCACAAAGAACCAATCTTTTATTAATTGTTTAAAAAGTAGCAAAATAGAAAATTAACTCACAAAATAAGGAGCCCTCTTATATATAAATGACAAACAGACTAAGAGAAAAATCAGGAAAGTAACACCTTTCACAAGAAGCCCAAATAATATACAATATCTTGGGTTAACTCTAACTAAACAAGTGAAAGACTTGTATGATAAAATCTTCAAGACATGGGGAAAAAAAAAAACTTTGAAGAAAATGTCAGAAGATAGAAATATCACGCATCCTTGAAAGTGATGCCTAATTTAGGGGCAAACAAAATGAGGAATCAGAGAAAGATTTGACAGAATGAGTCAGCAATAGGATATGCACAATCCTCATGAGGACAGGAAAAAGAGGCAACATAAGAGAGCAGCTCAGAGAGAGAGAGGGGTTGGGGGAGGGGAGGAGGAGGAGACAGATTGACCAGGACAGTTTTACAGAGATAGGTTGAAGGTGAAGACAAAATAAGCCAGAGAATGAGAAAGAGCCAGAAGATTAAAACAGATTGCCAGAATTAGTTTGAGGCCAAGTAGAGCGATTCAGTCAGAAGTTGAGAGAAGGCAGTTTGAATCAGTCATCTTGGATGATGAGATTGTATTGAGGCTAGAAGTTTCCAGGCCTAGGCCTAGGGATAGTTAGAAATGCTCTAGACTCAGCCCAAGCTGTGTAGTTGCACAGCTTGGATACAGCTCTCATCTCATTTCAACTGAGGAAATAAAACAACATCTACAAGAGTGACTGGCCTCATAAAAGAATTTGGCAATGTTCCTTCTGTTTCTATTTTGTGGAATAATTTGAGGGCTGTTGGCATTAGCTCTTCTTTGAAAATCTGGTAGAATTCTGCACTAAATCCATCTAGTCCTGGGCTTTTGTCAGTTCAGACTTCTAATGAATGTTTCTACTTCCATAAGGGTATAAGGTCTATTAAAATTGTCTATCTGGTTTTTATTTAACATTGGTAAGTGGTACCTACTGAGAAAACTATCCATTTCTTTTAGATTTTCTGATTTTATAAAGTATAGGTCTTTAAAATATGATCTAATGAATCTTTGGATTTCTTTATTGTCTATTGTTATGTTCCCTTTTTCATCTCTGATTTTGTTATTTGCATGTTCTGTCTTTCAGATAGTTGGGATAAGAGTTTTTGTCTATCTTGTTTCCAACTCTTTGTTTCATTGATTCTTTGTATTGTTCTCTTTGTTTCTAATTTATTTATTTCAGTCCACAATTTATTTCCTGCCATGTACTCTTCTTAGGTGTTTGTAGTGGTGAATTGTTAACCTGGTCTATGCTCCCCCAGTGGGTTGCACACATGCTTTGTACCCACCCAAGAGCTCTGGACTCACGAATGAAACTCTCTCTCTCTCTCTCTCTCTCTCTCTCTCTCTCTCTCTCTCTCTCACACACACACACACACACACACACACACACACACACACAAGTCAACTTAATTTTTAATATGCCTAACTAGCTCAACGGCTGCGCACTTCTAATCCTCCCCACAGCTAGCAGACACACCCCTCTGGTATTCCTGAGTTAACATTCTCTAAACCTATTTTTTTATCTTTGGTTCCCCAAACCCAAGTGGACGAGTGGCCCCTGGGGCCAGTTCCCTGGGTTCTTACATGTTGGCAGGCCTTTAATTTTGATCTCTCTGCTCCCCTGTCATGGCAATTCTGTCTGTCCTTCCCATTGGTCCCATGCCCACACAATATAAAAGCCCCACCTTCATCTCCCTGCCCAGCCATTGTCTGTATGGCAATTCTTTATTACTAATCAAAGCCAGCTGGAGTCAGGGATCCTCAGTGTCTGGAAGCAAGGCTTTTGGGAGCCAAATTTAGACAAACCATTAGAACCAATCCCCAGGAGGTGTTTTGCTTCTTTTTGTTCTATAGCTTTCCAGTGTGCTGTTAAGTTGCTAGTATGAGATCTCTCCAAATTCTTTATGAAGGCACTTAATGCTATGAACTAACCTCTTAGCACCACTCATTGTGACCTGAATATGTGTTCAGTTTTGGAGAAAGTTCTGTGATGTGCTGATAAGGTATATTGTCAGGAGCCTATCCCAGAGATGGGTCCTCTCTGATGAAGCCAAGGGGGAAGAGCATTGGCAGGGGCAAGACTCAGTCTTGTGAGAGAGTATGGTTGCTTTCTATAATAATGTATGCCTATCTTGACTTTTAGGTTACTCTGAGGCCAGAAGCTGCAGGCCTCTGGATCTATTGACAGTTGTGCTAACCCAGGAGAGATTAGGTAAAGAATTTATTGTTAGTGCTCCCTTTTCTAGCCAGACAGCCGGAAACTCTTCACTGGTATGGCTGGTTAACACTTGGTGACAGAGAGGAAGGAAAGGAAAAGAATTAAGACCTTTTACACAGCCAAATATGTACAAACATATACATTTGGATGGATGGATGGATGGATGGATGGATGGATGGATGGACTGATGGATGGATGGGGCAGAGCCCCCCCCCCCAGCCAAACCAAACGACAACTTTATTTCTTTTCTCTTATATTTTTATGCTTTTTAGACAAAAGGTTCTTTAGGAAATTACCTCATAGATAAAATGTTACATAAAAAAGGAGTAACAAAAGGATGTTGATATTAACTTCAAAGCAGTGTTTCATTCTAAGATGCACATGATAAGTTCAAAGCAACAGTTTTTACATGGCCTTGCCTTAACATAATGCACACCTGTGCTTTATCTTTGGCCCTAAATGTTTTTCCTTGAACACAAATTTGGCCCAAGCCTAGTTCTCTTTTTAGTGTGATTTGAAATCTCATTGTATTTCTTATTATGCAGCCTTTACTTACTATTTATGAGGAATGGGCACATTTTCTTCTTGATTCTAACTTTATTACATCTTTCTAGCAAAGCAACTAAGACCATCTCTTAAAACTTTCATCCTAAAATTATTTGAATCAAATCGGGAATTCTTTAGAATCATTAATTCATCTAAACAGCATTAATTCGTGGAAGTTCATCTTTATGTTGATCTGCAGGAAATCTGATCAGTAGAATGAGCTGATGCTCAGGGGTATTAGTTTAATAATGACAGGAGAGGCAAGAAGCAACCCAGAGACAAAGTCTCCTTCCCATTGAGCTCACCCATCTCAGACCACGTGAAATGGTGGGCCACCTCCAGGAAGGCCACCTGCTAGCCTTAGCCTATTCTAGATGGCTCCTGACAATATATTTTTTTGTGTTTTCGTAAATGTTCTGTAGATATCTATTAGATCCATTTAGTTCATAACATTTGTTAGCTTCATTATATCTCTATCTAGTATTTGTCTGGATTACCTGTCCATTAGTTAGAGTGTGGTATTGAAGTCTCCCACTATCTGGTGTGAGGGCTGGTGTGTGATTTAAGCTTTAGCAATGTTTCTTTTACAAATGTGGGTGCCCTTGCATTGAAAATGTAAAAATCATCTTGGTGGATTGTTTCCTTTGATGAGTATTAAGTGTCCTTCTTTATCTCTTTTGATTAATTTTGGTTCGAAATCTATTTTGTTAGATATTAGAATAACTAAACTAGCTTGCTTCTTCAGCACATTTGCTTGGAAAATCTTTTCCCAATTCTTTACTGTGAGGTAATGTCTATATTTGATGCTGAGGTCTGTATCTTGGGTACAGCAGAGGGATGGATTCTGTTTTTGCATCCATTCTGTTAGTCCATATTTTTCATTGGGGGTTTAGTCTATTCATATTGAGAGATATCGATAGCCAATGATAGTTAATTCCAGTTATTTTGTTATTGATGGTGGGGTGGTTTTGTGTGTGTGTGTGTGTGTGTGTGTGTGTGTGTGTGTGTGTCCTTTCTTTTGGTTCTGCTTGTGTGAAATTATTTATTTCCTGGGCTTTCAGTTATGTAGTTAACTTCTTTGGCTTGAAGCTTTCCTTCTAGTACCTTCTTTAGGGCTGGATTTTTAAATACATAGTTTTAAATTTGACTTTATCATGGAATATCTTGCTTTCTCCATCTATAGTGAAAAAAAATTTGCTGGGTATAGTATTCTGAGCTGCCATCTGTGGTATCTTAGAATCTGCAGCTCATCTGTATATGTTCTTGTAGCTTTTGGAGTCTTTATTGAGGAGTTGAATGTAATTCTAATAGGTCTGCCTTTATACATTACTTGGCCTTTTTTCCCTTGCAGTTTTAAATACTTTTTACTTTGTCCAAGAAGGTTAGTGCTTTGATTAATATGCAGCAAAGACCTTTTCTTTGGTGTTGTACCAAAAAGATTTTCTTTTCTGGTCCAATATATTTGGTGTTCTGTAAGCTTCTTGTACCTTTATAGACATGTCCTTCTTTAGGATTTTTTCTTATATGATTTTGTTGAAAATATTTTTCTGAGCCTTTGAGTTGAGATTCTTCTTTCTATTCCTAGTATTCTTAGGTTTGGTCTTTTCATGGTGTCCAAGATTCCGTGGATGTTTTGTGTCAAGAAGTTTTTTGATTTAATACTTTCTTTGACTGATACATCTATTCCATTTATTATATCTTCAATACCTAAGATTCTCACTTCCATCTCTTGTATTCTGTTGGTGATGCCTAAATCTGTAGCTCCTGTTCACTTACCTGGATTTTCCATTTCCAGAATTTTCTCAGTCTGTGTTTTCTTTATGTTTCTATTTCCCTTCTCATGTCTTAAACAGTTTTATTCATTTCCTTCAACTGTTTGGTTTTTCTTGGCTTCACTTTCTTTAAGGGGTTCATTCATTTACTCCATTTTTTATTTGTCTTTTCCTTGATTTCTTTAAAGATTTCTACCATCTTCATAAAGTTGGTTTAAAGATCATTTTCTTGTGCTTCCACTGTGTAAGAATATTCAGGGCCTGCTGTAGTGTGATGGTTAGGCTCTGGTGGTGACATATATCTTTGACTGTTGTTGATTTTGCTCTTATGCTGACATCTAGGGATCTAGGTTTGCAGTGATTATAGGCCTAGGTGCCAATTTATGACTTCTATCAAGATGATCATATTAAACTAATTGTACTTATATGCTATATTTCATGTTTTGATTTGCGTAAGGTTCATCCCTAGATTTGCAAACTTTCATGTCTAGAATGAAGCCAACTTGGTTATAATATATGATTTTCAATTCATTATGTATAAATCTTGAATTCCATTTACAATTATTTGTTTCTTTTCTTTTAATTTGGGTGGGTCTCTTTATACTGTTATACATTGATAAATTTAAGATATTATTGTATTCTTTTATATTTGTGAAGACTTTTGTTGTGGCCTTATATATGGTCTACTTAGGTGTCAAGGGATTCTGAGAATATGTACTTCATATATGTTGGTTAGAATACTTACTCTGCAGATATCTAATAAACTCATTTGATCTATGACACAATTGACAAGTATGGTTTGTGGTTTATTAGTTTAGATGGACTATACAAAGATGAGAATCGACTACATAGGCCACCATTATCCTACTAAGATCTGTTTGACAATTTGTGGTCATTATTATTAGTTTTATGAAATCAGCACCCTCATGATTCATACATACACATGCACAATTGTTGCATCTTTTTAAAGAATTGTTCTTTTTATGCAATGGCCTTCTTTATCACTCCTGACTAATTTTGTCTTGACACATAATTTATCAAGTATCAGAACAGCTATGCCAGCTTGTTCCAGCTACAATTTTCTTGATAAACTATCTTCCATCTTTTTCCTCTCCTTCTGTTCGTATTGTGGAGACAATAAAGAGCTGACCTAGTTTTTTTAAGCCGGTCAGCTATTCTGCTTCATGTTAGTGGTGAATGAGGCTATTCACCACTTAAGGATATTATCAAGAGAAGTCATTCATTCCTGCAATTTTACTGTTTTTATTTATTCTCTGGCTGGTTGCGAATTATTTATTCCTTTCTCTTCCTTATTGATACAAAAATATGATATAGCATCTGCCTCGTGATCCATTGCTAACAATGTTGCCTCCTGCTTCTTCTTAGGTGATGATGATGATGCACTATGGGGTGTTTTTATAAATTCATTCACTTCAGCATTTCTGTTTGGTCCTTGTACATGATCTCAATTTCTTGCTGAATTTTTCCTCCTTGGTTTTCATGTTCTCTTCCACATCACTAACCTTTTCATCTGCTTTGCTAATGTTTTTATCCAGGTGTTGTGCAGATTTTCTTACTTAAATCAAAATGACCCTGAGATTCCACCTCACATGAGTCAGAATGGCTAAGATCAAACCTTCAGGTGAAAGCAGATGCTGGTGAGGATGTAGGGAAGGAGGAACACTCCTCCATTGTTGGTGGAATTGCAAGCTGGTACAACCACTCTGGAAATCAGTCTGGTGGTTCCTCAGAAGATTGGACATATTACTACCTGAGGACCCAGCTACACCATTTCTGGGCATATACCCAAAAGATGCTCCAACATACAACAAGGGCACATGATCCACTATGTTCATAGCAGCCATATTTATAATAGCCAGAAACTGAAAACAACCCAGATGTCCCTCAACAGAAGAATGAATACAGAAAACATGGTACATTTACACAATGGAGTACTATTCAATCTTGAAAAACAACAACTTCATGAAATTCACAGGCAAATAGTTGGAACTAGAAATATCATCCTGACTGAGGTAACACAGTCACAAAAGAACATACATGGTATGTCCTCACTGATAAGTGGATATTAGGAAAAAAGCCCAGAATACCCATGATACAACTTATAAACCATATGAAGCTCAAGAGGAAGGAAGACCAAAGTGTGGATGCTTCAGTACTACTTAGAAGGAGGAACAAAATAATCACAGGAGGTAGAGGGTGGGAGGGACTTTGGAGGAAGAAAAGAGGGGGAGAGGAAAAAAGGGTAAGATCATGTGTGAGAGGAGACGGGGGAAATGTACAGAGGGTCAGAAAATTGAACAGAGGTGTGTAGCAATGGGGCATGGGGAACTAGGGATAGCCACCAGCAAGTCCCAGATGCCAGGAAAGCAAGAGGCTCCCAGGACCCAACAAGGATGACATTAGCTGAAATACCGAACAAAGGGGAGACAGAACCTGTAGAGACCATATCCAGAGGTTAGGTAAGGCCCCCCTGTTGAGGGATGGGTCCACCCACCCTTCTCAAAATTTTAACCCAGAATTGCTCCTGTCTAAAGGAAATACAAGGACAAAGAGTGGAGCAGAGACTGAAGGAAAGGACGTCAAGAGACTACCCCACCTGAGGATCCATTCTATAAACAGCCACCAAACCCAAACACTATTGCTGATGTTAAGAAGTGTTTACTAACAGGAGCCTGATATAGCTGTCTCCTTAGAGGCTTTGCCAAAGGCTGACCAATACATATGTGGATGCTTGCAGCCAACCATTGGACTGAACATAGAGTCCCCAATGGAGGAGTTAGGGGAAGGACTGAATGAGCTGAAGGGGTTTGCAACCCCATAGAAAGAACAACAATATCAACTAACCAATCCCCCCAGAGCTCCCAGGGACTAAACCACCAACCAAAGAATACATGTGGAGGGACCTATGACTCCAGATGCATATGTAACAGAGGATGACCTTATCTGGCATCAATGAGAGGGGAGGCACTAGGTCCTGTGAAGGCTTGATGTCCCGGCATAGGGGAATGCTAGGGCAGTGAGGCAGGAGTGGATGGGTGGGTGGGGGAGCACCCTCATAGAAGCAGGGGGAAGGGAGGGTAGGATAGGGGATTTTCCAAGGGGAAAGCAGGAAAGAGGATAACATTTGAAAATGTAAATAAATAAAATAACCAATAAAAAATTTAAAAAGATTCTGAAATATTTTTAAATATTTATTTTTATTATTAATTATGTGTATGGGAGGGTATGTGCTGAAGAATTGCAAGTGCCTACAGAAGTCCAAGGTGTCAGATCTCATTGGAGCTGCAGTTACAGGCAGTTGTAAGCTGCCTGATATGGGTGCTGGTAATCACACTCAGGTCCTCAGGAAGAGCAGCCTGTCCTCTTAACCACTCAGCAATCTCTCCAGCTCACCTTTCCAATCAGAAAAATAACTGCGGTGGGATGTATGAAGCAAGTGACCCACCTCTTTCTTTCTGAAGAAGATCTCTGAGTTACAACCCTCTGTTAGGACTGGGGTGGGAGAGGAAAACTTCTGGGAATGGAAGTTTTCACCTGGAAAACTGTGGTGATTGATCTCTATCATCAATTTGGTTGGATTTAGACTCACATAGAAATTTGCCTTTGGGTATGTCTATGAGAATTTCCAAAAAAAAGGCATCAATGAAAAAGAAAAACTCACTCTGAACATGTGACATCATCTCATGGTCTGTGGCATTGGACTCAACAAGAAAGAAAGAGCAAGCTGAGCATCTCATGCTCCTATGTCCACACCTTCTTGGCCATGATGGATTATGTCTTCTCAGACTGTCAGCCAAAATGAATCTTCCCTTTCTCAATTTGCTTCTTGTCAAGTATAATTTTACAGCAGCAAGAAGAGTAAATCATACAACAACTTTTGACATTTTCATGCTTTAAACCAAGTCAGTCACTGAACATAAATCCTTTTATCTCTGAGAGCAACTGGAAAGTTTGTCCTTAGTTTGATATCCAGGGACCAGGAAGAGAGATCTAATGAAAAGAATGACAGGAGGAAAATTGGGACCTTTCAGTGTATTCTGTAAGCCAGTCCTATTTCAATGGTTCAACTTAAGACCCTGGTCCAGGGTTACATGCATGTCAATTAATCTTGAGAAATACCTCACGAGGGCATTTTTCTAAATTATTTCAGATTTGAAAAAAGCAAATTTAGTTGAGTAATCAATATTACGCCAGATTTTTTAGAACGTAGCAAGCCGCTTTTAGTTTATGCTTTTATTCACTGGTATTGACTTGCTCATATCTTGCTAAGCAGTAGCTGGAAGCCAATGAATACTACCATACCTCACAGAGAGACAAAAATCTGCAGTTAGCTTCTGTGGGTAAGACCCTGGCAGCAGAGTCCCCATGTGGAAACACTTGGTTAAGGAAAATAAGTTCAGCTGAGAACTAGATCAAGAATTAGAAAAAATAGCAAAAGAAAAATAGCCCCCAAGGAAGCCGCAAGTGTCAACATGCTTTAAGAATTAGGGACCTAAACTACAAACATGTATCAATATTAATCCACAGAAACACACACAGAGCAGTGAGCAGACAATTTTCCAAAGAGAAAATAAAGATGGATGACAAATAGACAAGCATATAACCACCAGCAGGGAAACACAAACTTAAGCCCATGTGGTAGTGTCATTGTAGGCTCTTCAGAAGAGCAAAGTCATAAAAGCTGACACTAGAAAGTACATGAGGAGATGAGAGGACTCCCTCACACAGGGCTGTGGGTGTGGGAGATGGGAGAGTCATTCAAAATCCTCACCATCTACCTAAGGACACCCGTTCCCTGACCCAGCAATTCCACTGTGGCATGCTAGGAAATTGTTATGCATCTAAGCTTTCTTGCACATGTTAGAAACTATGTAGCTACTTACACATTTTTAAACAAGTTATAAATGGAAATATTTGAAAACATGCAATTTTGAGTAGTTACAAGAACAATTATGTCTCAGTATTCTTCCAGGACTGCTTCCAGGAATGCCTGGGGTCATCCAAACCTGCAATGACTCAAGTTCTCTGTCTAAATGGTCTAGTGTTTTCCGATGGCCTGTACACATCTTCTTGTGCTCTTTAAGTAATCTAGACCACCTGTAAAACCCGGAGCAGAGCAAGTGCCATGGGCATCCGCACCACACTATCATGTTCAGGAGACAAGAACGAGCAAAAGGAGCCTGACTATGTTCACTACAAACCTAGCTTTCTCTCAAATATTTTCAACCTGAAGTTGGTTAATCCCATGGACAGAGAACCCACAGATACAGGAGACTGACTGTTCAGCTAATTGTATCAGGGAGCTATTGCCATCTATTTCTCCTTCAAAAAAAATCAACTGTCTCTTTTTAAATAAAATATTTCTGAGATTTTAATATCCTTGCATCATTTACTCTTTCCTTCCCTCCCTTCCAGCCCTCCCACACACCACATGCTTACTCTCATTCAAACTCATGGCCTCTACTTTCACTGTTACGTGTGTGTGTGTGTGTCTGTGTGTCTGTGTGTCTGTGTGTCTGTGTGTGTCTATATGTGTGTATGTGTGTGGCTGTTTGTGTGTCTGCATGTGTGTTTGTGTGAATGTATCTATGTGTCTATGTGTGTGTCTGCATGTGTGTATGTCTGTGTGCCTGTGTATCTGTGTCTGTGTATTTGTGTGTGTGACTGTGTGTGTATGTGTGTATGTATGAATGTGTCTGTGTGTGTGAATGTATCTGTGTGTTTGTCTATATGTGTGAATATGTCTGTATATGAATGTGTATATGTCCGTGTATGTCTGCATGTGTGTTTGTATGTGTCTGTGTGTGTATGTGTGTATTTGTGTATGTGTGTGTGTGCATGCACACATGTGTGCACACATTTCTAAATGTTACCTTCTCAGTCTGTATAAGATGACTTTTATATGTTTTCAGGGCCAACTATTCACATATTTTTAAATTATATTTTATTAATAAAATAAATTTCCCCATCTCCAAGAGGATGCCCCCAGACACCCACACCCCTACACCCATACACACCCTGCCAGGCCTCCCTACTCCCTGGGGCCTCAAGTCTCTCAAGGTTTAGGTGTGTCTTCTCTCACTGAGGTCAGACCAGGCAATCCTCTGCTGTATATCTGTTGGGGGTCTCAGACCAGCTAGTGTATGCTGCTTGGTTGGTGACTCAGTGTCTGAGAGATCTTGAGGGTCCAGGTTAGTTGAGACTGCTGGTCTTTCTATGGGGCCACCCTCCTCCTCAGCTTCTTCTAGCCTTTCCCTAATTCAACCACATGGGTCCCCCACTTCAGTCCATTGGTTGGGTGTAACTATCTGCATCTGACTTTTTCAGCTGCTTGTCGGGGCTCTCAGAGGGCAGCCATGCTAGACTCCTGTCTGTAAGTACACCATAGCATCAGTAACAGTGAGTGTGTATGTGTGTGTGTGTGTATGTGTGTGTGTGTGTGTGTGTGTGTCTGCAATATATGTTTTCAGGGCCAACCATTCACAATTTATTTTAAAAACCCTCAAGCATCTTTTTAATGTTCCACTTTCTCTCTGGTTTATCTTAATGTGTTTATGTTTGAATGTCTTTTATTTATTACTCTACTATATCTCTATTATAAACAGCTGCATGTAGTGTAATTTATAAAATTTTGTTTTCTTGTAACTAAAATAGTTAAGATTAATTTTCTTTATATAAAAATTATCATTAATTTTTAAGTAGCATATGAAATGTCACTTATCCTGTTATATGTTACTACTAAATTACTGTTTATTAGAAGAAAATGCATTACAAACAGTAATGAGTACTTATTAAATATATAGTTTTATCATAAATTAATATTTTAGTAGAAATAATAGTCAGCCGACAGTTTTCATTCAGCTTATTGACTCAGTAATAATTATTGTTTATTTCTGAAATGAAACAGAGTTCACTGCAAATTAGCAGCAGATAAAGGGAAGATGGCTGGTATACAAGGCTTACCCACAGTCTATTAATGGGATTTTTAAATGCAAAATCTACCATAGACACTTTTTTATATAAATCAAATAAATGCATGGTAACCATGAACAAATGAAAACAAAAAGGATTGATGTAACCAGGAACCGGAGACCTGAGTCCAAATAAAAAATATGTATGAATTTATAATATCCAATAATCTTTTCTCAATGTAAAAGAAATGTTTCTTCTACAAACCTGAATGAACACTCAAAAAAATATAAAAAATAAGCTCATTTCCAATATATTTCTTTTACTCAAAGTGTGATGTTAATCTGTAGGATTATATATATGTAGGATTATATATATATGTTTCCCTATTTAAACCTGAAATAAAACAAGTGGGTCAATACAAGAACCTCATGAACAAGAGTAGGCCCTTATTCTTCAGTGAAAGGCATTGGTCCTCAAAGCTGCAGTTACTCGGCACGCCTTCTAGCTGATCAAAGACCAAGACATCCTCAGGAGTCCTTTGCTTAGGTAAGATATGATACCAGCACGCTTCAAAGCCCCTCCATACTTTTTTATGTGTTTGACTCTCAGAGGATTCAAGAAGGTTGTGTGTTTTGGCAAATGGGAGACAAGATAGGTGAAATCACATGCTTAACCAAAAAAGTCCTGATGCTCCAGTCTACAAAACATTTGAATTTAAAGCATTCATAGATCAACATGCCACTTCTAATTCCATCAAGATGTCCAGATTCTAAATCAGGATCACACATGTGCGCACACACAACTATACATACATTAAAATGTGCACATGTTACCTATACACACATACTAAGGTAGGGAGTGACAGTTAAATTCAATTTTCACCCAAAAGCAAATGTAATTGTTGTTAAAACGAGGTCTTGCTATGTAGCCCTGCTAGCCTCAAACTTACAATTCTCCCACTCATCCCTGCAAGTGCTAGAATTACAAAAGTGAACCACTTTGCTGAGTCACAAATACTTTCTCATTATCAGTGCAAAAGATGGTGAAATGGGCAGTATTGTGGAAAGCTCTCTGGAATAAACACTCCAAAACTAATGAGACTGGAAGAAAGATGTCACCAGTGGACTGAAGCCCAGAGAGCTACTGAAAAGTCTAGCTTGCATCCTCACTTTATACTCTAAAACCACAAGGTGGGGTGAGCAGACAAACAAGTGGAACTTCCCAGAAGCATAAGTGGCAGTTAGCTTTTGCTTTTCAAAGGCATATGATGTGACAGTTGACTGGTGTGGGCTTTTGTGGTCAGGTTGCCAAGGGCAACAACCTATTGTTTTAGCAGTTTCTCTAGGTCATTCTCTTCCAGGTAGCAAAATTAATTCATGCTTGGCAATAAGCAACACAGATAGTGCTTTAAGCAAATCATTAAATAAACCAATAAATTGGTGTCTAATAATTAGTCTTTTCTACCATATTCTACTTAAAAGGTACATGTGATTCTTGGGCACATCAGTCATAGAAATTGGAAACTGGCTACTTTAAATCATCCATATTCAAACTTTTTGTGTTTGAGTGTGTATGTGCACATGTTTAGTAGGTATGTGTTCATGTGTGCATATGCATGTAAATAATAAAGGAGGGACTTAAGTGCATACACTCTAGTTTGAAGACCAGTGTCTTGAAGCAAAGTTTTCCAGCAGGTCTGCATAAAGTGGGTAAGGATGTTGCTTTCTTCAGCCTTTAAGGCAGCCATATTATGGAATGAGGTGATATGGGAGACTAGTAAATCAGATGAAAATCATTGGTAAGTCCTATATGGAAGTGCCTTTCACCTATATTAATATGTACAGATTAGCACATCTATAAATGCTTACAGCAGTACTCTTTATATTTACAAGAAACTGGTAGTAAATGAAATATCCATGAGAGCAAAGGCAAAATTGCAATGTATTCAATTAAGCAAATACTATAGCAGAATTAAAATGGATGAACTTGTCCTATGTCTCCCAATATAAAGAGGTCTCAGAAAACTAGCAATAAAAAATGAACGCTTGTTTGGGTTGGTGAGATGATTCAACAGTTAAGAGCACTGGGTCTTCATTCAGAGGACCTGGATTCAATTCTCAGCACCCTCAAGATAGCTCACAACCATCTGTGACTCCAGATCCAGAAAATATGACTCGCTCTTCTGTCCTCTGCAGGTACCTGGAACACATGCCTGGTATACATTCATGCAAAACACCCACTCATATCAAAATTACAAAGAAGAAAGAAAAAGGCATGCTGCAGAAGGATGCGCACAGTATGATGTATGTAAAATGTATACTTATATTTGTGTTTAGGACACAAATATTTTATGGCAAAACTTTTAAGTTCCAATTAAAAAATGTTCAGGAACATGCCTGCCCCCAAGGGAAGGAAGGAGGAGAATGAGATTGAAGAGGAGAGGAAGAACACAGGTAACAGACACCAGGTGAGCATTATCTCCTTTGTGCAGATGAAGCAATTGAAGCACAAAAGGAAGAGGCAGCTTTCCTAAGCCACCCATCTCCAACAAAAACTATGGGGAAAGGCCCTCATTAACTTCTCTTATAAGAAGTTAATGAGACAATGATGTCACAATAAAAAAGTGGGTTTTATTACGGTGTATCCTCTTCTGTTTGTTGAAAATGTCACATTTAAAAGTTCTGTTTCACTTCTTCCAAAAGTTCAAATTTGTCTCGTAACAATGGTGATTCTGGAATTCTGGTTATTATCTCCTTTAAAGAAAATTTGGTTTTTCTCCAATTGTCTTCATCAACAATAAAAAACATACACACACATTTTCTGTGGTCAAATGGAAATAAAGGCATATCTCTGTTTCTAATAGGCAATTTTTCTTAAAACCCAAGGCCCCAATAGAATCCACAAATTGGTTTCATCCAAAATTCTGTGCTTTAAATGATCCAAATGGATGAATGGGCATCAGGCCAAACTTCACTTAAACTTATTCAATTGAGTAAACCTATTATTTTTGCCAATATTTTAAGTTTGCTACAACTCAATTTTTAGGAGCCAAGAGATCAAGCAGCATGAAGAGCAGTCTCTGATTCACATGGCTAGAAATAGTCTCAGGTGTTGATTTTATCTCCAGTTCTAAAATAGAGTCAAGCATTTCAAACAAAACCATTCCTGAGGAAGCTGATGGAACAATGAGAGGGATTTGAGCTTTCTTAACCAGAACTGCTGTCTTGGGCCAGGATCACAGCCCAAGCTGCCTCACAGACTCACTGAACTCTGCAAAGACCAGGAGCTTTGAGAAGCTAGCCAAATTACCCTGACAAGTCTCAGCTATTACCTAATTACCCTCCTTCATTTTCGTTCTAAAACACTAGGGAATTCCCACAGTTCTTTGCACTAATGATATCAGAAAAGGGACCTGGCTTGAGTCACACAGATAGTTTGGATAATAATTCACTCTGAGCTTGGAGGGTTCCTGGTAGAATCTGTGGGTAAGCAACTGAAAGGTTTACAGAATGCTAGTCAATTGACTCCTGTCACACTATCTGAAATTTCCATCAAATGTTTTCAGGTTCCAATATTGATTTGGGAAATTGCTTAGCACACTATAACTATGTGCCTTGTAAGAAAAGGGGATTGCCTGGGGATGAGAGAAAGGCACAGGACAGGTCAGTTTGGATGAGGAAAAATACAGAAAGTTATACATTATAGCTTCTGTAACTAAGGTTCTTCAAGAGAACAGAGCCAACAGCGAGGCCGATCTATGGGAGAAGGATGAGGAAGAGATGGGGTAGGGGTGGGTAAGTTAAGAAATTCATTATGAGGAATTTATCCATGTTATATAGAGACTGGGAAATCCCACAAAACACCTACAACATGCAGAGAGAGAGAAGTTGGTGGTTTCACTCAATAGGGTCTAAAAGCCTAACACAGAGGTAAAGAATAGATAGTTACAAAGTCAAGAAGACAGCAGATTCTTTTTCTTTTCTTCGTTGGTTAGTTCTCTCAGAGACTTGGCTGAAGCCCGCTCATATGTAGTATACCATTCAGATGCTAGCCTTGGAAAAATCCTCAAAACACAGTCTTAAACAATGTTTAGCCAAATATCTGGGCACTGTGTTCAGATTATCCAGACATACACTTAAAATTACCCATCACAGGCAGCTGCAGTAGAAACTTAACCAAGAGAAACCCCTGGGACCAGGTGCCTGGGGACAGAGACATCGAAGCCTGGGATGAAGAGACAGCTATCATTATCTCCACCCCTTTAAAGTGATCAGTGATAGAAACCTGATCTAGGGAGTTTGACAGCACTTCACAGGGGGAAAGGTGTTTGGAGACCCAAAAGTAGGTTCCATCAGAGTCCACCTGCAAATTTTAAGGCCTACCAAACCTGTGTAACTATTCCTCTGATTGGATTAGAAGAGACATAGATCAGAAAAGCAAAGATGAATTTTCAGGAATAGCTGCTGTGAGCTTTTTACCATCCGATAGGCTGAAGACCCAGAAAAATAGAGGAAATAAGGAGGATGGCTGATAATTACACAGATATTGGTCACTCTCTGCCTCTGTCTCTGTGTCTCTCTCTATCCCTGTCTCTGACTCTATCTCTCTGTGTGTATCTCTCTGTCTCTTTCTGTGTCTGTCTCTCTGTCTCTCTGTCTTCCTGTGTGTGTCTGTCTGTCCTTGTCTTCTGTCCCTCTGTCTCTGTGTGTGTCTCTGTCTCTGTGTATCTCTGTCTCTGTGTGTCTCTGTCTCTCTGTGTGTCTCTTTGCCTCTCTCTCTCTCTCTCTCTCTCTCTCTCTCTCTCTCTCTCTCTCTCATTCTCCTGGTAGCCATAAGAAAAATATGCCCTCTTTACCATGACTTCAGCCTCACCTTGGGCCTAAAACAGTGAGACAAATAGACCACAGACTGAAGTCCCTACACCTATGAGGCAAGCTCATCTTTCCTTCTGTTTCTCTCTGCTACTTATCGCAGCAATGGAAGTCTGGCAAATGGTAACCAAAATGCATTTTGTGACATAGAGAAGAAGATATAATGAAAAGTATCCATCAGCTGAGAGATCAGTGTTTCTAAATACAAGCTAATGTCCTTGGGATCCCTTAAATTCAGTCCCCTCATCCCTCATACATGGGCAATAACCTCTTAGAATTCTTGTGAGGATTATTAAAATAACTGATGAGTAATAACACATTTAACCCAGTGTCATTAATCACCATCATAAAATATACAATAAATATCCACAAAACTGAAAGTGTACACTTTATAATCATTCCATACTCCATGGCTAATAGCCAATGCCTATTTCACAAAGAACTGATTGTTTCAATGACACATTGATCAGTTGCTTTGCTATGGAAACAGAAATGTAATGCATCGATCTTTTACCTGACTCCATAACCAGTGACAATATTAACTATTTAATGCAAATAATCTCTTAATGATGTGGTAATTTGCCAAATTTTCCTGTTGTGAATTTGTTTAAGAAAGCTGTTGCCCTGACATTCACTTTAACAAATGCTTTCCTTCCTCATATGGCTCCCTTCCCTAATGTCAAACTGTTTGTCCTCATCCCTCTGACCAAAACATAACACATCCCACATGTACTAGCCACATAAGATTTAACAGTCCACAACAGAGTCTTTCCAATAAGACCTCACTTCACAGGATTTCTTTAAACCAGTCAATCCACAACACTCTGGAGGAAGTCTACAATATAGCGTCCAGGGAGAGCTCAAGCATGCTTCCAATGTGATTGGAGTAAGTCCATACTGCTGAGATGAGTTTCCTGTTGGGAAACTTTTATATTAGAATGGCCTCATCCCAGAATGCTTTGCAAGCTTAGTGTCTTGTTCAAGGTTTGACTACACTATAGCAATCTCTATACAGGCTAGGCTATCCCAATTCAGTCACTGCTCATTTTCAGTGAAAACAATGGTCTGAAGATGAATTATTCTTAATACAAACGTAAGCAGTAAATTAATCTGGTGGCTTTATTTATTTACCTTATGCTAATTCACAATTACTTCACAAATAAAGCAAGACTTATTTAAGACTGCACCTTAATAGCTGAGCAGTTAAATAATGTGCCTTAAACTTCTATGCTAATCTGGCTACCTTCCAGTCCCATCCCGTGATACTTGCATATTATTATTAATCTGATACTTAGGACACCCCCCTTGTTCATTGTTCTAATTCCTCCATCCTCCCTGTGGATCTGACTTCAGTACCTTCTCTCATTAGTGGACATCCCACTCTATTCTTTCTATTCAGCCCAGCCATTGGATGATCAGCATTTTTGACAAGGCAGGAAAAAAATGGTGAGAACTATTCACACAAACTTGAGATAGGAGATTTTTGGTGTAAGCATTACAATGTCATGTCTGAATTGAAACAAGATATGAGGGCTGAGAAAACAACATTTGAATAACCCAAGGGTAAACTTTACACAGCATAAATAACATTATGCCTACAATCATCAATTTATTATATATAATTATTGATAATGATCAAATCTGCTGAAATGTGTTTTTTGTCTGTTGAACCGGATTTTAAAAATCCTATTTTTATATTGTATGCTTTCTTAACTTCACTTTTCTTATAATTCAGTTTTATTCTTCAGCCACAAAGCTATACAGCATTTACTTCATCAAGACGGTTTACAAAGTGCTGGTACATACCGTTCTCCTTTAAACAAATGCAGACAAAGCAACTCTTGAAGGGCAATGTCTCACCTGCAGCAGAATGCAGATGGAATCGGGCCGCCCAGGAGAGTCTTCAGCTCTGCGATTCTCTACAGTTCTAGTAATATCTAGTTTTCCTGCAGGTGTATCATTCACTTTAGTGATTAATCCAAAACATTTAGATCTACAGCTGGCTTCCTCTCTTACTGTGAAGTGGTGTGGGCTCATAGAATAAAGAGAATTTTAATAATAGCCTAATCAAGATATAATTAAGGAGGGTAATTGGGTAGCAAAAGTGTTCCACATACACATCAAAGATAAACTACAGATATTCTCTTACCACCTGCTGTTACCCTCCAAAGCACAGGTGTAATTCCTTTTTGGCATAACTTTGATCTCCAAACCTACTTCTGACAACTGCCAAACTCTTGCTCCTTCCAGTTCTCACTAGACCTACTGTGTTTCCTGTATGTTTTTATAGATGATCATGTCACATCTGTTAGCAAATGCATATTTTCCAAATTGTAACCCAACTGCAAGTTTCTCCAAGTTTTTCCATGTTATTTGTGTTAAAATATTGATTCTTTTTAAAGATTTGTTTGTTTTTATTATGTGAGTTTTTGTATGTATTTATGTATGTAAATCTATACACATGTATATGTATGTGCAGCACATTCATGTAGTGCCCTCAGAGGTCAGAAGACGGCATCAAATCCCCTAGAACTGTAGTAAAAGAATGTTGTAAGCTGTCATGGCAGTGCTGGGAATAGAACTTGGGTCCTCTCCAAGAACAGTAAGCTCTCTCAGACACTGAGCTATCTCTCTAGCTTTAGAAATTGTTTTAAAGGATGGAGGTTTAGGTAAAGTATCATGTGTTTCTAGTATGTAAAAAGTGCTGAGTTCAATCCCCAGGACCACAAGAAAGAATGAATGAAAAATAAAAAAGAAACAAACAAACAAGCAAACAGGTTTTTTTTCTTTTTAAAGTGTAGATAATACCAGTTTAAAGAGCCCCCCATTCAAATAAATTCCAGGCTATGGGAGCTAGATGCCCTGAGTTGGTTCACAATGGCTAAATGTTTGCACATAATACTGAACAAGTTGTTTCTCACTTTAAGCTTAGAGTAAGAGACAACATCACAATCTGCGTTACTGGGGCATTTCCAAAATGTGCTGACCCACTGGATGTTTCCAAATGGCTTCTTGGTGTACTGTTAACGAACATCTGGCTAGCTATAGATAAACAAGTTTCAACATATGGGGTATAGCGCATGCACAGCTCTGCTCCACCAGTGCAGAAAATTGAGAAAAGGTCGCTTACTTGATATGTCATGCAAAACAAGTGGCACTGAGCAGTGGAGGACTGCCCTGAGAGGAACAGAGAAGCATTAACCATGGTCCTTTCCGTGACCCTCACTGGGCAGGCCACAACATTGAAAGTCTCCTCACTTCTTGCAAAAATATTTTAAAGTGTCAAATTGACTCTGGTTCTCCTCTCCTTCCTTTCTCTTCCTCCTCCTCTCCTTCCTTCTCTCTTTGCATTAAGAAACACATATGACACACCTAGCATATATCTTTTCCACGAATGTTGCTCAATAAAAAGGGCATATTAATTGTCTTAGTCAGTGTTCTACTGCTGTGAAAAGACACCATGACCATGCTAACTCTCATAAAGGAAAGCATTTAACTGCAGCTGACTTACAGTCCAGAGGTTCAGTCCATTATCACCATGGTAGGAAGAATGGCAGCAGGCAGTTAGATGTGGTGCTAGACTAAGTTCTACATCTGAACCAACAGGCAACAGGAAAAGAAAGAGACACTGGGCCTGTCTTGAGAATTTGAAACCTTAAGACCCACCCCAGTGACACACTTCCTCCAACAAGGCCATGCCTCCTAATAGTGCCACTCCTTATAAGGCTATGGGAGCCATTTTCATTCAAGCCATCACATTAGGAATGAAAATAATGATGGAGACACATGTCAGGTGAATAATGGACAGTGGGGAAACTATCCTGGGCAGGGTGCAGGTTGGGGTGGGGGTTGGGGTTGGGTTGGGGTGGGGGTGGGACATGTGTGAAGGTCCTAGGATGGAAAATCCATCAATTGTGAAGATGATTTAAGGCTTGCAAACACTAATATTCCTTTGATTGAGAACTTGGATGATAATTAAAAGCTGAGAGGCAAAACTTCTATCCAGGTGAGAATTCAGACAATTATTATATTTGCACAAATTATTTGAGAAAATGACTCAAACTCTTAACTAGGACTGGTGAGTCCATGCCCACAATCAGTCTAATAAAACTATATAAAAATACAACGATCAAATACATACACAGGCATCTGATGTACAAGACACCATGGACGTGCTTGGAGAACTATGTATGAGTCCTATATGATCCAGCTTCCAACGAGCCCAAGAAAACTCTGAGTATCACAGGGCTAATATTTACTGGATAAAGCTAAACACAGAGGCATCAGTGCCCCAGTGTTTCTTGCAAGTGTTTTCCTTCCCAAGCATGCTTTCCCAATGCTCAGCCTTGCCAGACTATGACAGCCGACCCCCTAAAGTGAGATAAAAGATTAGTCATCACACCCATTTCTTTCTCAAGCCCTCATAAACTATAGAGAAAATGTTTACCTCAGTAATTTCTCTCAGTTCTTAGCTGAAGCCAAAGCTGTGCCTTTGGCAGAGACAGATTAGATGGTACAGGAAAGGCTAATTAGTGGACATTTTCTCCCTTTCAATTGCTACTTTTCCCTTCCACTTGCCTGCCTCACATCTAAAGTGTAATGCACACGTGGGATCCTGATCTTGCAGCTACCATGGGGCAGGATGTAACACACAGGCATTACAATCAGGCAGGATAAGAAGTTGGTTTGAACAGTGAAGGTCGTACTAAAAATACGAAACAAATACCATGTCTAAGTTAATCCAACTATCTAGCCATAAGGTCCTGCCTAATGCTGGGATAAAGAAAACTAGCACTCTAGGCAACCTGCTGTATGTAGCGCTCCATTCTGCACTGATGTCCTGACATATGGCTGCTAGCACCCTGATAGCAACTCCCTTAAAATACAAACTATGCCACTCCCATCTTTGCCCTCCCAGCAGTGCCAAGCCCAACAGGAGCAAGAGACCAGTGATTATCAAACGGACAAACAAACACTTTTTTATTCAAATTTTTAAAATTACTAAATAGATAAATTTCTACATTGAAATGTAATTTAGGATGAATCTGTCAATTACTTTCTAGGATTTTATTTAGACAATGTCTCTATATAAACTCAGACTGTCTTCAAACTTGAGATCCTCCTGCCTCTGCTTCCTGTGTGTTAGGATTACAGGTGTGCACCATCATCCCCAGGTACCTGTTAGGGTTTTAGCAGCGAGCACAAGCTCAGAGAACGCACTCCACCCCTGCCACCCTTTGTAGAACATCTGTGACCTCAGACTTTTTATTAAAAACAATTACTTAAGTTACTTTATTACAGCTACAAACAACCTTTATTTGATGTAATGTAATAAAACATTTTCAAATTTAACAACATGTGTCTGACATAATTGTTATTTAAATTATGAATACAAGTCTATATGGTCACCCTAGCAAATCTGCAGCTCAGGAACGTTACACACTTAGTCTGAAAGGACGGTGCCTGCCTCCCATTCACAGGAAAGGGGCCCTTCCCTGCTCTCATCACAAACATCAGTGACATCTGGAAGAAGGCCATAATCCATTTTGGAACTTTATTTTATCCTGTGAGAGGACAGCCTCCTTAATTGTAGGAAAATAATATATTCTCTTTCAGTTCTCTTTTTATCAAATAAAGGTTTCCATTCATGTTCCCCTTGTAGACATGGGTACTCTTCTGATCTGTGCCTTTCAGTCTCCTTCACCCAGACTCCTTTATAGTAACATTTAAATGTTACTATACACAAAGGAACCCTTTCTGTTTCCTTACCTGTCCTTAACATTGACCATTTTTATTGGTGGGAAGGGGTTAGAGGACATAATCCATCAGGCACACATTTGATTTAAGATACAGAGAACATAGAGACAAATTCTCTACGTGAAACAGAATGGTGTTCTAGAGTATTAACAATGGGGGGTTCAAGTGACCACAGATTCACACAATTCAAACAGTCCAGTTGAATGACCATGTTTACACTGTCTCCAGAACCAACTGCAACCTTTCATGGCTATGCTATTGTCACACTCCCTCCTCATTACACACAGTTACGGACCAGCCCCTTGGACTCCGTGCACCTTTGTAGAAGATGAGAGTAAACAACATGCCGAGAATCATGTGAATATATAATGCGGTGAGGTGGCACTCACTCTTCTCCAGTTACGGTTCTCTCTTGGGAGCCTTCAGGAGTGTGAGTGCAAGGAAAAGCTTTATTCAGGTTTTCTGCCTCTCTCCATCCTGAGATCTGTTCCTGAGTTACACCATAATGATAAAGGATTTAACAGTGGACATACACTGGTGGGAAGTCACAAGGACCCTGCAGAAAAGCCACAGTATTTTACAGAAGCTTTGAACAAACACTGCTCTGGGAAATCGCTTGTGTTAGCTGATGACTGGTTTCTGTTTTCTAACATGGACATGCAATACGTTCAACTATGCTGACGGCATTTGCTTGGAAAGACACCCTTCTGTTATACCACAAAATGTACTCTGTCTCATGAATGGTTTCTGAAGTACCACAAAGCCTAGACTGGAAGCATGGGAATTGTGCGTTGGGATTTTCCCCCACTCTCATGGATCTGCACTTGTGGAAAGCACCAGACACTGCTTCCCTCCCCTCCCGGAACCCAGCTTTGTAGTGTGCTTACCGCAGAGATGACTGGCTGTCTGACACTGAGCACTATTGTCATTTAAACACATTATCACTGATCCACAGGAAAAAGGGAGAGGTTGCCATCTCCCACAAAATAAACTTTGTACAACAGATCACCCCTTGTCACATTTCAGCCATGCCAAGAAGACAGAAGCCACGTTCCGTTGTGCAGTCTCAGCCAATGGTTTCATTGTGTCCACCTGTTCTGCATTATTTCATCTCCAGGGTTCCACTCTGAATCATGTATCATGATCTTTTTTCCCACAGTGGTCAGAGTTTTGTCTATAAAATAAAGACAAGAAAATTAGCCAGATCATAAGTGTGGGTTTTCATTTTGTAGTTGGCGAGGATTTTTTTTTTTTCTTTCTTTCTTTTTTTATGGCAGTCAATGATTTCAATCACTAGTGACTTACAAGGTTTCATGAGCATCTCTAATGGGGAAGAAAACGTAAATTGCCTCTTTTTATAAATGTCAAAAGCTTTGTAAGTTACAAGCCTGTAATATACTTGATAATGAGCCCCAGATAACCCATTTAGAAATCTTTTCTAATATAGATGTACCCAAAAATGACTTTGCTTTCAAAATATGTTATAATCTTTACAAAATAGTATAGTATTTTTCTACTTGAAAATAATGACTGTTAAAAGAATACTGCCAGTATGAGACTAGATGGGGCATGTCTGTGGGGTTGGAAAGATTTAAGCAAGGTAGGGGGAGAGGAAGGGAAGAAAGGAGTCTAAGCCCAATATAAAGATGTATATTTAAAAACCAAACAGAAAACCTATTTTGTAAGCTAATTAAAATACAATTTAGAAAAAGAATTTAAAGGAAGGTACCTGCATGGACAGAAATAACTGTTCTAAGAAGATGTAAGTTGTTAAATGAAAAGCCAGCCTAGCACCAGGTAGAGGATCCATCCCTGTCAATTTTTGGCCAGGGAGGCTTAAGAGGCACCAAGACAATGCAGACTATTGTCATTTCTGAGATTGCTTTCCAAAATTAGATCCTAAGACTGTGCTGAAGATATCACATACTTTGTTTGATATCAAACAGGAGCTAACCTGAAAACTTCTTCCCTGATGGCTAGCTTTCATACTTCAGAAGATACTGTACAGTCTACTGGTAAAGAAAAATCATCAATAGTTGTACCTAGTTATGAATCATTCACTCTACAGTGACTACCTACCAAATAAGATGTGCCAATTGGTACAATAGCAGCATGATGGTTGTGGAGATAACCAACCACCTTATGATTGGATTTGCTCTGTAGGAGGGAATTCATGTCCCATACTATAAGCTGCTGATCAAAGATCAATGGCTTGGTCAGCCATAGACCTAGCCACTATTATTAATTTGCTAAATGGACATGGTTTCAAACTGCCTTTTAAATATTTATGTTTACACCCATATTGCTACTGTCAGCCTGGGTCAGAGATGTTTTTGTTTTCAGTAGAGAATGGTTGAGCAATCATAATCAGTCAAAATATTGGAATAACTGATCACTGATGCTCAACTCTCAGTAACAAACCTACATCACTCTTGCCAAGCCCAGGGAACACTGAAGAAGAGGGAAGAGATGGGGTATAACAGCAGGAAGATGGAAATGAGCTATGAAACACTATCCTCTGGATATGTCATGGATATTACATTCATGACCTCAGAGAAGTGGTAGTCAGGGGTCAAGGAGGAGCTTGTTAGGTTTAGTGACTACTTGGGATAAGTCAAATTCCTCAGTTGTATAACTTTCTCAAGTAAACAAGTCCTCACCCATGCTCAAGAAAGCAACACTAAATGCAGTGGAACACACACACACAAACACAAAATTATATTACTTACTTCCACTGAGAATCATCATCCACTTCAAACCTACAAAGATATGGTCTAGTGATTGACCTACACAGAACAGAATCCTGCTTCCCTCAAGTCCTGTCTTCTAGACTCACAGAAGTGCTCTGGGTCACACAGAAGTTTGAGCAACAGCTGAGGCAGTGTTCTGAGTCATAGAGAACTTTAAGCAACAGATGAGGCAGTATGCGTTCTCCTAGCTGTCCCTATATCTGAATCCCTTTATCTGAAGTTCTCCTCTCAGCCCAACCCAATGTGGCAGTAACTGGATTTTCCTGCTGGTAGACTCCATTTCTCCATAAGACAAAATCTCTGGCTTTGACCCTCAATCTCACAATACTTCATGAGAACAATAGCCGTATTTCAACTAAGTCCTAGACTCACAGGCTTGTTGGAATGGAGACTGGAAATAAGATGTGTCCTCAACTAATGATGCTCCAGAGACATTTCTAGCCTGAGACCTTTAGTTCCTCTAACTCAGTAGAAGGACCACAGCCAGTATCCTTTAACTCAGTTTTGCTCCCACCAGTTCCTAAACTCTACTGAACTCCTCCTGGCTCCAGTCCAACATCACCACCAGAGTCCATCTTTGCTTATCACCTACCTGCTAGCCACAGTGATGATTCCAGGTTCCAGAGTACTCAGATGTCTTTAGCCTCTCTCCTAGTGTCATTGACACCTTCCTAGTCCAGTTCCCTGTACCTCAGGCCCAGACCTTACCTCTAACATTAGTCTCATAACACAGACCTCTTTTGCTGTTAGTACGCTCTCCTTCCATTGTGACCACTACAATCTAGTATCACTCCTATCAAAAAAACACCTCACTCCCTGGGCTAACCCCAACCTACCCAATATCCTGATATTACTGAAGACATGTTCCAGATCCCTTGTCCACCTCCATCCATATACGGAGCAACTATTACAGGACTGTACTATTATTCTTCAGCACTGAGCAACCCCTCTGCTATGCCCCCACTTCTTTAATGATTTTACCATGGAAATTATCTTTCGAAGAATGCCCCTGAGCCTTATTTTTATTGTGTACTTTTCTGTACTATTTGACTTTGCGTTGTACTGCCTGTATTTATTACCAACTAAGGGGAAAATGTAAAACAAAGAAAGGAGTAAAAGAGGGCAGAGCAAAGGTTCATTGGATTAGTTTGTAGCGTTTCTGAGGCCCCTGGCTTTGATCCTCAGCATTGAATCAAATACTGCATAGAACAATGCCCTTCCTACTTTGAGATACCTCAAGGTTAAATTCTAGGTAACTGTAAAGCACGAAGCAAAGAAGTTATTGTTATTACTAGTTGATGATGTAATAAAGGCGAAGCACTGAACTTGGACTTCAGGCAATTAATGATGAGGAGAAAATCCCTGTGAGAGACTTAAAAATGCCCAGGGAATAGCAAGCTCTTTGTTTGCTTCTGTCATTAAGGCAGAGACCTATCACAGACCCCCAAGATTGCAGGGGCCTTGATGTTTCTTCCCAATTTCCCCTGGGATGTACTTCACTTCATTTCCTTTAAATTACCCCTTTCTACAAAGGAAGCATGCAATCAGGTTAAATTCCAAAGCTGCAGCCTAAAGCCCAGAGCTGCAAATTGACAGAATTCATGGCAGAAACCCAAGGTTATTCTGCAAGGAGTCAGTGCTAAGAACCACTGCAATTGACAGGAATTATAAGAGGTTCTTTAAAGAGAAAGATAATGCAGCCACCAAGGAGAAGTAGGGAGACAGAAAGGAAGAGCTGCTTCAAAACAATCCCATGATATTCTTTTATAGCAAAGTATTTTAGAAATTGCTTTTTAGTGCTATTCATAAATGATGTCAAAGAAGAAGTTCTCGTGACATGATTGTTAAAACTATTTGTGGCAGTTCAAGTCCATGAGTAAAATCATTCAATTAAAGAGAAAGAACCCTTGCGTGTGTCACATGGTTACATTTTGTAATTTCCTTTATTGAAACACTTGGGAAATAGTGAAAGGCTTAAAATTGATGGTAGAGAATTAAATTACCAGCACGACAGAAATCCCAGCTTTTTATCCCTGTATTCACTCTGTTACCCCAAGAAAACTTGTCGAGTGCCTGCTGGAATCCTGAGGCTCCGGTCATGCTGATTAAGAAAATGGGAAGGAAAGGGGAAATGTTTAAAAGTAACAACGTACAGTCTAGATTGTTCACACAGAAAAAAAAAAAAGAAGAAGAAGAAGGAAATTGGGGTGTAGAAGAAAAATAAGAGCCAAGAAAGTTGAGTAAGAAGCAAAAGTAACACACACATGAACCCAAACATCTAGATGGGAAGAAACAGGCTGAAAAAGTTGTACGGAGTTTCTCAGAGTCCTTAGGGTGGCCAGTGTGTGAGGGAGTGTGGGAAAGTAGGAGGGGTCTAAGGTTTTCTCCTTTACGCTGAGCTGTGGATTGGAGATCTTTGTCACTCTTCTAATTATGTTATTACTCAGACTGGGTGAGTATAACCCTAAATATCACCCAACCTAATAATATCAAAGAACAAGTCAGCAAAACATGGGGCTTCAAAAAGCAACATATGTCAAGTCAAACCAATTAGCAGCTTTCCAATTAGTGTTTGCTTGAATGTAACTGTGCCCTGCAGACTATCTAGGTTCTTACTCTGGTTGAATGATAAAGTATCACTAACCTCAACAAGACCTAAACCCACAGGAGCGTGAGCTTCTAGAAATAAAGACTATTATACAATCCTCTTTCCACCCCTGCCATTCCTGATGCTGTATCTCTTACACAGAAAGCCTTCCAGGATTTCCAGAAACACCAGTGAAGAAACTCTATATCCAGCCTTCTTCACACACTGTGCCACCAAATCAGTGTCCCCTACTCTAATGGCCCTATGCACTAGATACAGAAAACATGGATGACTTACTCTCATCTGCAGCAGAATTTCCAAACCTCTCACCTTACAGGATAGGTAAGTCTTTTCTGTGGGATGCTGTTGTGTGCATTGTAGGGTAGCTGACAGCCTCCCTGACATATACCAGGTGTAGGAGGCAGTTAATATCCAGAAACACTCTAGTTATGCCAACAAAAGGTATCTCCAGACATTGTCAACCATCTCTGGGAGAGGAGGCAAAAATTCCTCTGAACTCAGAATCTGTTGCCTATACTTAAAGTCCAAATTCTTGGGGGCTGGCATAAATCATTAGTAATACTTTCTATGTCATATCTACTCTTATCTCCAACTGTTTTCTACCTCTAGAGTCTAGATCTTAGTCTATCCTTTGCATGAGCTCCTAAGTTGGTGGTTCTGCATAAATATCCCTTCTGTTCATTGTTAGTTATAACTGCGTTGACTAGCCTCAAGGATGCCCCTTCTGGGAAGTCTACTTTGATTGGTATAAGCACTAGATACATTTCCTTCTCCTTTGATTGACATGGTTTCCTACCTATGACTTTCATCATTACAAAACAAGGATGAGTGTACATGTACTGTGGCAGATTCAGGCCAATAATGAAATATCATAAAGTGGTAGTTTATGAGCATGCTTTTTGTGTTTAGAGACTAGAAAGTCCATAATTGGTTTAATTTAGTATCTGATGAGGCTCTCTGTCTCCTTCATAAACCAGTTCCCTCTGTTCCATTTGTAAGGGCTCTCATCCCACTCATGAGAGCAGAGCTCTCATGACCTAGACACCCCATAGAGTCCCCACATTTTGATACTGCTGCGTTAGGGTCTGTATTTCAACATACAAATTTGACGGAAAACCCAAATATCCAGATCACAAAAGTATACATATAGACTTAATGTAGAAATACATGCACAACAGCAAGAATGATATTGTATTTTATGAACCCACCATAGTGTATGACAGTCATATAAACAGACCAAATATGAATCTTCTAATATTGGGGCTGATAACAAAACTGCCTGATACAGAGTTTGAAAATGGCTGCCATGTGAACTCCACACAATCATTCTGACAGTAAATACACCCTAAAGTTGTTGGTTAATTTTAGGCCAACAATCTTAACTGATTTGCTTATATCCTGCATGGTTATGAATTCAAACTGAGAAAGATGTAATTAGGCATCATGATTCTCTCTTAAACCAAGGGACTACAGACTATGGCCTGTGAACCAAATCCAGCTGGCCATCTCTTCTGTAAATTAAGTTTTGTTACATGTCCTCTTGCTTGCCTAAGTGGATGACAATGGCAGAGATGAGCAGTTTCAAGAGAACCATGTGGTTTTCAAAATCTCAAAATACTGCTGTTTGGTCCCTCACCACGTAAGTCAGCTGACCCTGTCTAAGACTAACAGGAAACAACACCCAAACCTCAGCATTCACCGAGGACAGACAGGCAAGAATCCTTGTGCTTGATTTGAACTGATTTATTTTTATGAAGGGTACAGTAGTAGTACAGAAGCTAAAAGCACTTCTGAACACAGGCATCCTGGGCTGAAATCCAACTCTATCAATCTCATCTGAAGGACCATGGGGAAATGGCTTAATCTCGCCAAGCTCTTGTTTTATCATCTTCAAAATGGAATGGAAAAAAACGACCCCATCATCCAGTTTTGAAGATTCAGTGGTTCTCAGTGGAGTGTCTGAGAATGAATCCTCTGTTAATGTAGGCTATTAATTCAAACAGGAAAACTTGTTCCTGTTACTTTTTTAAAAAAAATTACTATTCTTATACCTTAATTATCTGGGAATTTAATACCTAATCAGTTAAATTCTCCTGAAGGTGAACTGATGAGGCCTGTAAATAGACAGACGGCTAGGACATCATCTGTACTCTCCTAATTTGCACACCGGCTACTAAATTGGACCTCCTACCACTAGCCTCTAACTCTTCTCTGCCCTTCACACCATTTCCAAAGACTTTGCTCAGACATATTCTGCACTGTGTTACTGCTAAGAAATAAAACTGAAACACTTTCCTCTCTCTCTAGCTAAACAATCCTGATGCCGGTCAAAATAACCTAGCTATTTGTCCTAAGAAATAGCTGTTTCCTGGGGATACAGCAGTACACATACTAAAATAGGTTACCCATCAAATACCCACTTTCTCCTACTTACTGATGCAATGCTACTTTGCCTAAAAATCTACAGCTGTCATCAGTTCACAAACTGTCTTAAACCTTAAAACCACTCAATCCAAGCCCTAAAACTCTTATCAATGACCTGGCTTTATTTCCTGTATCTGAGAATTTCCTGGGATTCTGATTGGATGGGGCCCCCTCTCATTGTACAGCACATCTAGCAAATTCAGCTCACTTAGAGAGAGGAAGACATCCTAGCTGTCTTGTTAGCAAGCTGGTGTCCACTGTTCCTAGATCCTGCATGTGGTAGCTCTCCACTATCTCAGACTAAACTCAGCCAAAATGTAGACTTCTGTAATGATTATGGGTGCATGGGTGCATCTACTGGGATGATCCATTCCGTGACTATGTGATCATAAGTCAGTTATCTTATATCAGTTCTCCTGAGCCACAAGAACTGGGTAGCCTGGTAGCTATGGCCATGACCATTAATATGCCAGGCACGGGAGTAGATTATGGAGATAGAAATCTAAGTTATAGCTCCTTCCCTAAGAATTTCAAAATCGGGGGTTGGGGGCAAATATTCATTAAGTGGAATCGTGTACATTGTGAAAGGCTCTGGGGATTGCTTATAATGAGTATCCCAGAACCAGATGTTACATGCTCTTTTTTAAATGCTGCCTTTTGTATTGTGAATGGTTTGTGAATGTATTGTCAGTGCGCATATGTATAACAAGTATATACAGCAGAAGTAGAAATGAATACTCTGATGCTACACCCGGCTCAAGAACCAGAGTAGCTATGCTCTAACGACTTCCCATTCGAAGACAAGCACACTCTAGTATTAGGAAGACATGTGGTCCTAGGGTTGAGGTTATGCCGTATCTAGACTTAGCTCAGACATAAGCGTAGGGCACATAGACAAGCTGACAAGGAGGATTCCTTGGAGGCAGAGCCCTCACCCTTCTCCGTTCATCTTCTTCCCTCTTCCCCTCTTCCGTGCCCAGGAGCATCTCCTCTACCAGGATCTATGATCTCATCCCATCTCTCTTTCCTTTCAACTGTCAAACCATCTCTGTGTAATTTTTTTCTTTAAAAAGTCTTCATTTTACCTGCTCACCACCCGGCCATCTTGCCTCCCTCCTCTGTGACAATGTCAAATTTGTTAATATGTGAGTTACTTTCGAGACTCCTGAGTCCTCATCACCATGGGCCCTTTGTAGTACATTTTCAGATCTCAACTCCCATCACTCCCTGGAGTGTCAGGAGTGTGTCCTAGACAATGTCAAACACTGAACAACTCCAGCAGCGATCAGTTCATGGCCACCATGACAGGAAGCACATCTTGACAGCTCGGTAGCAGTTAGAGCCTTGTCCCAGCATGTCATCACCTGTATGCACGGAGATTCCATACCAGGAAAAAAAAATCACATCTGCTTCCTTCCTCAAAAGAGGCATTTCTCTGGGAACTATGAAAGCACCAAAAATGTTTCACGAAAATGGAAGTACAAAAGCAATTAAAATGGTGATGCCATATGCATTCAGCTTCACAGACGGACATATTGAGATGTTATTTATGATGAAAGAAATAGAGAGTATCACCTCTCATGTCACCAGGCATATGAAATATATTCATCAGCAGATCAGTCTCCTCTTCCCATTCAAATACTATCCCGTCTTGGGTTTTTTTTTTTAAACCTTATCCTGAGTAAAAGAAAGTATTCTGAATTCACACCTGAAGTCTGATAAATAATAACAACAGTAATAATAATTAATAATAAGAAGAAGAAGAATAGTCTAGCCACTGATGGAGGGAGCTTTCTCCAACATTCAAAAACCTTCATGAAAGGGGCAGGGGGATAAAAGGACGGTAATGAAAAATGACCTTACAGCACAAACTCCGTTCTCTCGGGCCTCTCAGCAAGTTTCAGGGCTTCGTGCATGCCTGCGGCAGAGAGCTTCCGGTTGATATTCCGGTACTGGCACTGGAGTAGGCTACGATAGGTGGTCCTCAGGTCCCGGTTGAAGAAGGCATATATAAAGGGGTTAATGAGAGAGTTTGCATAGCCCAGCCACAGACATGTCCTCTCCACCCACAGCGGAATGCAGCTACAGGAGGTGCCACAGATAAAGGGTCTTGCTGTGGACAAGAGGAAAAACGGCAGCCAGCACACAGTGAAGGCTCCCACGATGATCCCCAAGGTAGTGGCTGCTTTCTGTTCCCTCTTGAAGATGGAGATGTTTTTCCTTTCGTGTTTGAGCAGTCTCGAAAGGTTTGCACACTCTTCCACCTCCTTCTGGAGCTTCACCATACCATTCAGGGAGATGACACTCTCCGGCTGCACACGTGGGAAGCCTGGGAACTTGTGTTTGGCTGCACTCTTCCTGGCGGCCTTGTAAATCTGATAGTACATGAACAGCATGACTGACATGGGGATATAAAACGCCACTGCGGTGGAGTAGATCGTGTAGCCAAAATCCTGGCTGATCAAGCACACTTTGTCATCGTTCACATTCTGAGCCCATCCGAAGAGAGGCGGTAAGGTGATGGAGGCAGAGAGAAGCCAGACCGACAGAATCATTTTGGCCATACATTTCCCATTTTGCCTCACGGGGTACGTGAGGGGCCTGGTGATCCCAAGGTACCTAGCAGAGAGATGGAAAGATAAGTCATCACTGGCTACCCATGGAGTGCTACCAGCCAGGCCCTAGTAGGAATCCTCACAACAGCCCCATAGAACTGTTACTTCCATTTTGCAGAAAGGTAAACTGAAGCACTGGTATCCTACCTGTCTTATTCCATGTCATTCCAATAGACTGAAGCACTGCCAAGTTTTAAGTACCATTTGGTAAAGTTTGCCCGTGTTTTACTTACACCTTGTAGATTCTGAAAACTTAAGCAGCCAAGAAAATAAAGATGAACTGCCTGCCATCTCTCAATGACCACCATCATTAAATCCCGGCAGGGCTAAGACATCACTCCTCAAGTGCAAAATTGTGGCACATCTTCACAGCTCAGTAAGAGGTCTGTCACACTAATATTACACATCTACTCATCTCCACAGTCTTAATTCCAACCAACTTTTAATGCCTTCCAACGTCCCCTTTAAAAAGGGAGATTTTAGAAAGGAGATATACCCACAGGATCATAGGCTTGTGAGCGATCTAAGAACTCTTAAAATTCACAAATGGAAGTAAGAAGTGTGTTGTGGACAGCCCTGGGGCTGTTTGTAATTTGATGCTAATTCTGCCCTCCTGGGAGGGGCTTTAGACAAGGAGTGAGTTGCATCCATGAATTGTGAACCAATCCCCTAATGAATAAAGGAGCCAATCACTGGGCGTTTAGGAGGGATTTCTGGATTGGAAGGTGGAAGAGGGGAAGCAGGAGAGAGTGAGTGTGTCTTTTGGAATGGGGACAGCATGTAAGTAAGATGTAGCTCCTAGAATCTCCCACTATCATGGCGGATCCCAAAGGATTCGCCACCAGAGGAATCAGATTTTGATAAGGCTTACAAGATTAGGTTTTAGTTGTTGCGCCCAGAGATTGAGTTACCATTGTTTCTGAGCTAAGTTTGTGTTGTGTTTTCCTTCATGAAGCAGCTCATCTGGGTTCCAGAGAGAAAGGTATAGCAGCAAAGTGTGGGTTTTCCTGATGTGCACCACAGAGGCCATGGGGGTATTAAAGCATGGGGCTGACTTGGTAGTGACCCGCCAGTGGGAACCTAGTGAGCTGGGTGAGAGATCATGGAGGTCAGAGCTCCATGAGATGAAAGCATGGAGCCTTGCCTGCCAGTGCATGGCCAGCCAGCCCGCCGGGATGAGAAAACCAGGGTGTCGTACGGGAACATGATATACTATTCTTTCATTTTTAATGTTTCCCACAACAGAAGTGATTATTTTTATTGCCATAAAATTCCCACAAAACAGCAACATCAGTGGATCATTCTTTGAAATTAAAAGCAGCTTGCCTTGTACAGTCTTGAGATGGATCACAAAAAAGAGACAGTTCTCATAAATGGTGGCAAATCCAGTGTCTTTCCTACATGTTTCCAGGGAGATTAAAAAAAAATGGAGCTATGGTTTTTTTTTTAAATAAGATATTAACAATGCCAAAGGGACAAAGCTGTCAGACCGATAAAAACATACACAGTGAGCTGTTTTGGCTAAAGGCTTAATATTTTAAATATTTGGAATTTTTCTCTGTATATTTAATAGTCTTGGAAAGAACCCATCATTCTGGTGGGTGTTTTTGCTTCCATTATGCATATAGAAGATAGACTATAGAAGTATGCATGGAAGCAAGTGTCCGGCATGGGAACCAACAGCTCTTTTTCTGAAAGTTCTCAATTGGTAGTTAAAAACTATTTTTTTAAAAAAAAAAATCTGCTAATGCTCCTGATGCTTAAGTTATCCCACAGAAGTTCAAAAATCATGCTTTGTGTGTGTGTGTGTGTGTGTGTGTGTGTGTGAACATTACTGCATTGCTGCATCATTTACAAAACAGGGATGCAATAAAAATGAACAAGTCAGATTTGCTTATTCACCTTGAGTATCTATCTCTTCATCCTTCAACAAGTATTCTATTTCTGGAATTGGCTCTAAGATCCTCAGACACAAAAGTTGCCCAAATTCTTTATGTAGATATCACTAACCTACACACACACACACAGAGAGAGAGAGAGAGAGAGAGAGAGAGAGAGAGAGAGAGCTGTTGACATAAATCATGTCTAGATGACTTATAACACCTAGTAAGATATAAACATTATGTAGGTAGCATATTGCCATAGTGTATTGGTAATCATGGTAAGAAGACAAGTCTGTACATGTCCAGGACAGATACAATCATCATAGGCCTAACCATTTGGCACATAAGCTGTGTTTGACCGGATCTACCAATAGAGAAATCACAATACATTGTTGTTTTGGGTTGACCATAGTAATAGAGTTGTTTCTATATGCCAGGTACTTCATAAATATGGAATATACAGCAGTAAATTAAAATGACAAAAATCTTTGAAAGCAGCACAGGTGCAATCCTGAGGAACAGAGGGAAAGTCTCTGTAGAAAGGGATTGTCTGTGCCTTCCAGGGACTTAGGTGTTCAGCCCATCGTTTCCTCATTTCACAAGCTTTGCTGCCTCCATTCATAGTAAAAATTACCCATAACCATGGCTGATCAACTGAAGTTAGGACCATGTTTTGGCCCCAAAAAAGATAAAAAAAGACACATGTGAAGCACCCACCCCAACCATGAAGGCCAGGGCACCCCAAGAAAGGCAAGCATCTTCCACAGGTACCACTGTGATGGGCGAATTGTGATAGAGAGATGGGAAAGATGGAGTTGCAGTGAAGAGATGGGAGAGAAAGTAAAGCCTAGGGGTTTGTATACTGTGGAGAAAGTAGAGCCAGAGACTCAACTGTGGTGAGGTACAGGTATGAGGAGCCTGTGAAACCACCTGAGGCCATACTGAGGTCCTGGCCCAGGCTGCTGCCAAGGGCCATGGCTGGGTCCATGGTCCTACTGCAGCTGAAGTCTGTGCCAGTATCTGTGGCCCAAGTGACTACCAAAGGCCAAGTGGATGCCCATCACTTGACTGTCACTGGAAACGTCTGGGTGTATGCCATGTTGCAGGGGTGAGGGAGGGATACACACTGATCTGAGTGGCCTGAGCTGCCACCTGAAGTGGAGTGGGTGGGTTTTCTAGTTTGATGGAAGATGGATGTTTGTCGTAATTTTATAGGGGTTGGATGTAAATCCTTAATGGTCTAGGTCAGGGAGAATATAAAGTAAAGGATGTTAGATTCAGGGAAGTCTCTATTTCTCTCTCTCTCTCTCTCTTTCTCTCTCTCTCTCTCTCTCTCTCTCTCTCTCTCTCTTTCTCTCTCTCTCTCTCATTCTTTCTCTCCTATCTAATATTGGGGTAAAGAGGCAAGAGGGATGAAAAGAAAAAGGGAGTTATAGGAATGATAGAATAAAAGGCTAGATTATTTAGTCTACTTTTAGACTAAAAAGCATTAACAAGCCAAATAATTTACATTTGTGTGGATTCTGTATATTGATACAAAATTAAGATTTTTGCTACAACATACTGTTATGTTTCAACTCTTGTTTAAGGTATTTGATCTATGCAAGTCATTTAAAAATGAATTAAAGTTCTAGTCCTTGAAAGCTACTGTTACAAACTGTTTAGGATAATTAAGAAATGCAAGTTTGTATTTAGTCAATCAAACTTATGGTCATGTTTACTAGTATACTTAATTACAAAACCATACTTTCTAGGTTGAACAGATGATAGTAAACAGTTAGAAACAAGTAATGTTTATCTATTCATACATACTATAGATAGGGAGATGGTCTCCAAGAATCTCAACAATCTACAGAATATGGCATTTGAAGATCTTTTATTAATAAAGTCCTTTTTTTGACAGTGAGACATACCAGCTTCTGGCACCACCCCTGAAGTGGAAATTTCTGGTATCTTTGGAGACTCAGTTATGTCCAGTGATGTTTTTCTGTAAGCTGTCTTATGAGAGGATGTTCTGCTGAAGCAGACATGTGAGAGGATGTTTTGCAGAGGCAGACACATGAGAGGATGTTTTCCTGAGGCAGACATGTGTGAGGACAAGTGACGTTTGGAAAGAGTATAAGTACAAGAACCCAATAGACAGTGAACAATGCTCTTGCATTGTTTCACCTTGCAACATTTCACTGGCCTTTGCTGATGATGCTCTTGCATTGGCACACCTTGCAGTACTTTGCTGGTCTTTACTGGTCTTTGCTTATCATGACTTCATAGAGAGAAACTCACCAAAGAACTTCTCATGGTATTCCTGCTGCTTCTCACCACTGCTAAGGACTCACGGTTTCTTCTGGATCAAGCCTCTGCTACTGATTCAAGTTCGATGTTTGACAATTGGACTGGATTGCTGCTACTGATTCCCATTTAATGGTTTTGACTGGACTTTTGATATCCTGACAATGAAGATTGGAATTTCCCTGAAAGAACTACTTCTAAAGAGGTTCACATCACCCTTGCCCTATTAACCATCTTTCTCTCCTTCTGGTCAGTGGGCTAGAAGGGAGGTTGAAGTGTTTAAGAACCCTTATTAAAGTAGATTTTGAAAAATCTAAACCTACATACCCCATTCCACTTCAATGAGAATCAAAGAAGCTCCTTATCAAATGTGCTTCAAATGTGGCAAGCTAGCCACTGGGGAAGAAGATGCCCTTGCCTCAAGTGCTGACAGCATGTTCTCTAAGCTGTGAACAAGCAGGACATGGAAAAGACTATCAAGCTTTTCAAGGACAAGATAGGCAAGTCCTTCATAATTCCTGCTTCACAGAAAAGTCTGTTAGATACACTGGGCCAGAAGGCCCAAGATAATGCTCCAATGGGTGACTATCCAAGTAGACAGAAACATTTCTATAATTTTGGAAGCTGTTTGCTCTGTGCTCTCTGTTTACTCAAGTAACATTTGTACTTCTCAGGTCTCTTGTGAAGTTGAAGACTAGATAGTTATAGTTTCACAATTATGCCTAAGTTGTTTTGGATTTAAGACAATAATTTAGGATCTAAGAAGACATTTTTAGGTTGGTAAATACAAGTTATGATATAAAGTGAATTAGGTGCAGAACTTTGAATTCACCATGATAGAGAACAGAGTACCTTCTCAAAGGTTGCCAAATACAAATGGACCAGACATTGTGCATGCAATTCTTATCTGATAGTTTTCATAATTGTTCATATTGTATACAATTTATCGATATTATAGAAAGAGCCTTTTATTGAACTAAAAAGGGAAAATGTAGGGATAATCTTTTGTAAAGTGTGTAAAAGCATCACCTGTCAATAAAGAGCTGAATGGCCAATAGAAAAGCAGGAGAAAATAGGCAGGATTTTAAGGGAAGGTATAGGAACTCTGGAAAAGAGTGAAGTGCAGGAGGACTTGCCACCCAGACTCAGAGGAAGTTGGACATGTGATACTGAGGAGAGGTAACCAGCCACATGGCAGACTTAGATTAGTATTAACAGAATAGTTGAGTTATGAGCTAGTGGGGAACAATGCCTAGCTATAAGGCCAATGGCATTTATTAATAAATATAGTTTCTATCTAGATTTGTCATTATTTGGGAACTGGGCAGACATAGAAAAACCCAAATGGTTACAGGAAGCTATTCCCTTCATGAGAAATGAGAAGAGAAAGGGAGGTGACAGGAGACTAGGTACAACCTTCAAAAGCATGATCCAGTTCCTCTAGCTAGTTCCAGCTCCTGAAGTTTCTAGAATCTCTTGAAATAGCGCCACCCTCTGAGGAATAAGCACATAACATATAAGCCTGAGGAGGACACTTCATACTTAAATTGTAACAATGCCTTACCTGAAATTCAACTTTAAGTGAGCCTCCTGTGTATTCTCTGCTCTTTGCTGATGGTCAACCAAAAACAACAGACATACTGCATAATAAATGATTGCATGGTTGATCCTTGCAGGCATAGCTTGCCTAATGTAACACTTTAAGACTATAATTAACAAGCAGTTCCCAAGCAGTTTTGTGAGAAAGGGATTTTTTTTCAAAAGTCTGTGTCATATATTCCTAATGTTCTTTCATGTAGTTAAATACAAGTGTCTCTGGAGAGAATGTTTCTGGTTCTAGTTTGTTTCTGCATTTTGATTACAAAAAATTACACAATAGTTGTAGAGGAAACTAAACAGCTGTAATAAAATGCTCCACTGCAAAAGGAATAAATACAGAGAAGGGGGAAAGGAAATGTGAAATAGGATTTGTTTTATATGGAATTATTCCAGTTGCAAGCTATGGTATCAAATATTTGGAAAATCTTTTAAATTTAAAAAAAATGACCCTGAAAAAACACCTTGGCACTGATAGGAGCCTCAAGATCAGGCTGATCTTGCCATAATGCTGAATGCAGTTGTCCCACTAAAGGTATATATGGGTCTGCTGTAACTTAACCAACCCAAGAGCTAGAGAACTGAGGTTGGTTCACTAGTTTCCCAAGTGATCATGAGGTGGCATGGACAGATCACCCGACACCTACTTATGGGGGTAAAGGGTCTGACTTAGTGAGTAAAACCTCCAGGGAGGCAATAAAATTGCTCAGTACAAATTTTATTTGGATGACTGCAAAACAAAAATGTTAGCACTCCCAGAATTCACAAATTCTTAACCATTTATTAAATGCAGTTCAAGTGTACCTATGTTTTCTTCCCACACCCCTGACCAGATGGAGAAAGTATACCTCAAGCTCAATTGAAATATACAGTCTTTCTCCTGTCTATGTAGTATAGAGAATTCACAAATATTTGTGAACAGAGATTGACCAATGGAGTACTAAATGATATCTCAGAACACTAGACAAGAATGCCTACTCATACATGTTAGCACACTTAACATATTTCAGAGGTGGTGCCTTCATGTATCCATGCTTCCTGCCATGATAACAGACTGAACCTCTGAAACTGCAAGCCAGCCCTATTTAAATGTTGTCCTTTACAAAAGTTGCCTTGGCCAAGGTATCTCTTCACAGCAATGAAACCTTAACTAAGGCATTGACCAAAGAAGAAAATACTAGCAGTAAATAGGCACAAATATGTAAACCTTTATTTATAATCAAAGAGAAGCAAATTTGAAATGTGGCATATACTCTGACCCTTTGCCAAGGCATAAGAAAGACGAAATCTATACTGGAAAACTGGGGAAGCAGGAACTCCATTGCTCTGCTACAAGAGAGGCCTGAGACTGAGGGTAGAGAACAATTTGTCAATTGACATCCATTAATTACCCTTTACCTCAGAAACCAGACTTTGAAGAATTTGTCTTGAGACAGTTGTGCAAAACCAAATGACTAATTTACAAAGATGTTAACAAAAGACAGAGGGGGAAAGGTGCCATTTAATTCTTTGACAAGAGATTGCATAAATCAGTATGTCTTATATACAAGAATGTGATGTCATCAGCAATCCAAAGGCATTGTACACATATATATTGAATGACAGAAACCAAAAATCAAAACCAAAAAGTGGCTAGAAAGCAACATCCAGCCCTCGGGATGAGTAGCAGATCACTAGGTCACATGCTGTCTGGCTGTTCATGTACAACTGGGTAGATGTTTGCTTCAGTGCAAATATAACGGTATATTCACACAAACGCACAGCAAAATGTCAATAGAAATTTTATCTGAGTTGTACAGGTTTTGATGATTTTAAATTTTTCTTTACAGTGCTTGCCCTTGAAGATTTTTTGCTTGCTTGCTTGCCTGATTTACTTATCCACTTTATATCCTGCTCACTGCCCCCTCCAGGTAACTCCTTGCCACAATCCTTCCCCCACACCCCTGCTTCTCCTCTGAACAGGTGGGAGCAAGTGAATGTATTAAAATGCTATTTTTCACTTCAAGAACAAAATTAAATATTTAAGATGACTCTAACATTCCTAAATTACCTAAAGGCAACTAACAGCAGAGACAATCTAGTACATAAAATCCTTTGAAAGTGGATAATTAAATCTTATATTGTTTTATTTGATTAGCATGTCAAAAGTGTTTTATTACATTCACATATTTGCACAATGGAACTCACGAGTATTTAAAGTCCTATAATTAACTATATTAAGCAATATTGCTATTCAAGGAAGTACTTATTCAAATTATAATCCATTCAGCCCAAAGTTTGTATAGAATAAATTTTACCTTCAACATGGAATAGAAAAAAATCATTGATTGATTCTGAATATTCCTTAATTGTACACAGTTAATATTTATAACACTAACATCTAATTAGAGAGCAAAGTATTTATGAAGCCTTCAGAAATGAGCCTTAAAGTACACACAAATGTTAAGATACAGTTAGTCTCAGAGACAAAGATGTCAAAGTAATATATAATTGAGAAATGCAAGCAACTCACATCAGGAGTTCAACTGAAGTAGGAGATTGAAAGAAAGAGGATTAAGGAGCCATAATCCGCACAGAGAGGGCTTGGAAACAAGCTAACTCCTCTGCTTGCCTCCTTCCTAGCTGTATAGAAATATGGATAATGGCCCTTAATTAAACCACTTCTCCTGCACTTCACTGCTGCGAGATAATATCAAGAAGTATAAGAAATGGGTGGAACAGTTCTATAGTAAGTTCACACACTGAGAAAGCCTCTTGACTTTATCCCTTTGGGGAAGAAAACTCCAGCCACAGGAGAGGTTCCCCAAACTGGTCAACAGCATGAGCAGCTTCTGAAACATGAGGTCACCTTTCTCCTCCCAGAAAGTTTGGAGACCCAAGAACGACTGTGTACTTGGGGTTGTCTACATGGGGTCTCCACTGCAGACACTGGGAGGACATCTCCCTCTGTGGGTTCCCAGACACTGTACCTCTATTCCTATGTCCCATCTCAGTTTCCAGTGATGATGACTTAGCTTTTATGTCTTACTCAAGTTAGAGGGGCTCAAGGTGTGTAGTACACAACAGGGTTTTGTAAACCTTTCTGCCACAGTTCATATTAAGAGATATAACATATATATATATGTGTGTGTGTGTGTGTATGTGTGTGTATATATGTATATATACATATATATATATATATGAAACTGAAATAAAATTCTCCAAAGATACTTATCATTGTAATTACTATCTGCTCTCTTCTGTTGCATGGAACACTATTTAAAATGTTGTAGTGTGTGTGTGTGTGTGTGTGTGTGTGTGTGCACGCACATGTGTGCACATGTGTGCATACACATATGGAGGCCATAGGTTGACTCAGGTGTCTCTTTGATGATACTCTACCTTATCTTTTGAGACAGGCTCTCTCCTTGAACCCAACATCGTTTGCCAAATGGCTAGACTCTTGGACAGCAAACTGCAGGGATCTGGCTCTCTCATCCTCATCAGTTCTAGGGTTATAGAGCTGAGATAATGCATGACTTTGTTAGATGGGTGCTGGAAATCAAGTCCTCATGTCTACACACTAGGCTCTTTAGCAACTAAAGCATCTCTCAACCCCTATTTCAGAACTTCTAAATGTTGATTCTTTTATTTCTATTTGCAGTGCTGGAGATCAAACTGAGAGTCCTGTGCATGAGAGCAAGTGTTTCACCATTGAGCGACATCCTCAGTCTTTAAATGCTTGATTGTAATGTACAAAATTGATCTCATAACTTAATATTGCATTATGACATAAAGTTTGAGAATAGTTAGTGTTCAATAAATATATGGAAAGATGGTCACCACATATCAAGATAGAAATACACATAAAAGGACAATAGGCTGCCTTGCCATTTAGAAGAATTAAAGATGGTAATGATGATGATAATGATGATGATGATAACTAAAGTCCATAATGTTCCATTATAAAGCAGCTACAGTTCTCATACACCACTAGTAGGAGGGTCACTTGACCCAGTAACTTTGAGAAACTGTTGCTGGGCCTGATCTGATTATGCTACCTATAAAATTTAATAGTATATATTCTCTGATCCACTAATTCTTCTAGGTATGGAAGGAAGCTTATCCAAAGTACCACATGCATGTAAAGAATGTTCATAGAAGAACAATCTGCCACAGGCCCAAATGAAGCTATCTTACTCGACCTGATAGAAGTGAGCACAGTGCCCCAAGTACAGCGGAGCTCTAGATTGCAGCATGCTGACAGGATGGGAGTCTATGGACCAATATGAGTGAACCATCTACAGCTTAGCCATTGACATTTGCTTCCCACAAACACTGCTGAGCTAAATCATCCCAAAACAAAAGAATGCACATACTTAAAAAGCAGGCAAAACTAGTCTAAGGTGACATAAACAGAATAGTGATTAACTGAAGGAAAGGGGTTTATGAATAGGTAAGAGATTAAAAACTGAGAGTTCTATAAAGTCCTAACTCTTTATCTAGGAATAGTACATACATTTATGCACTTTCTAAAAAAATAAACAGGCTGTTCAGCTATAATGTGTGCAATGTTCTCAATGCATGTAAATAATCTTATTTTTAATTAAAAATTTAATTACTTTAACAATTAATTTTAAAACATACTAAAGCTATCATTTGACATTAATCTACATGTTGCTCTGTTCTATAAACCCATTATAGAATGATATTCCACTATTCCTTTAATCCACTGCACCATGGTTCCAAGTTGCAATTATGATTTAGAGCAGCAAGCACTCTAGATTTCTTCCTCAAGTACCAATACAGAGGAATAGAAGCAGGTAAATAAAGAAAAAAAAACTGTGACAAAATCCAACCAAGTATGGAAATAGAATAGAAAAATCCTCCTATCTGAGAAAATAAATTATTATAGAACAAGAAATGAGATCTTTTCAGAGATGCTCAGACTAAGTTAAAATAAAGCAAATCGGTTAAGTCTTCAAACACTTTTAAGATTTATAGATTATTAGCTCACTGTTGCTACATAACACATTACCATAACTTAGTGGCTTAAATACTGCCAGTATATCTCACAGTTCTGAAAGGCTCTGGGCACAGGTCAACTGAATTATCTACCCCATGGTCTTACCAGGCTCAATCATGTTAGCCAAGACTGAAGTGCTACAAGGCTCAGTGTCCTCTGACAAATACACATAGTTGTTAACAAGTCACCTCCTTGAGGCTGTAGAGCTCCTGGAAGACACCTCTCCAAGGTCACATGAGAACTCTGAATCTCCCTGGTCTTTAGATCTTCCTTGAAAGGGGGCTCATCTTGTTAGATCATGTCCACCGACATTTGAGGAGAAGTAATCATGCCAAGCATATGGGCTGTGGAAGAAGATTGGAAGTCACCTTGAACTTCCACCCCATATGATAACAGAAACTATGGATACAGTTTTCTATTAATAGACTTAAACCAAAACCTACTCACTACCTACTCAAAAAGAGACAAGGTTTCCAACTGCACTTTACCAGAGGAAGTTGGTGGGTTGTTTTGTTGTGGTTGTTTTGTTGTGGTTGTTTGTTTGGTTGGTTATTTGATTGGTTGGTTGGCTGGTTGGTTGGTTTGCTTTGCTTTGCTTTTTGGGTTTTTCTGGGGGGGTACTATATTTTTAGACAGTTACATATTTCTCTTTCTTTATGTATATGAAAACTATCAAAGGATTTTTAGGTCACTGAAGAAAATCCTGAGAATGAATAGAAGTGTCAAAGATTAATAGTGACACTGAATTATGCTAATCATTTCAACTGTATTATCGCTTACAATAAATTGAATTTTCCTACCTCAAAGATTTTGCCTTTTGTTCCTCAGAAAAAAACAAAATCAGAAAGTCAAAACACAACAAATAACAAATCAGACAAATGGAAAGAACTTTGCTTAAAGTCCACATTAAGGTTTTAGGGGGAAAAAAAAACAATTCTGGATTATGATAGCCCAACCCTACCCACAGAAACAGTAATGATAAAAGAATGTAAGTGAATAAATTCCTTAGAGTTTGCTTAATAGAGACAAGAGAGATAGAGAGATGTTCAGAAATTAAGATCATCAGCTGCCCTTCCAGCAGTCCTGGGTTCAATTCCCAGCAGCCATGGCAGTTCACAACTGTCTGTAGCTCCAGTTACAGGGGATCCAACATCTTATACAGACATACTTGCAGGAAAAACACCAATGCACATGAAATAAAAATAAATAAATCATTAATTGTTATCCTGCCAGTGAAGGCACATGCTTTCAATCCCAGCATTTGGGAGACCAAGGCAGGCAGATCTCTGTGAATTCGAGGCCAGCCTGGTCTATGGAGCTAGTTCCAGAACAGCCAAGAACCTTTGTGCAAAGAACATTTGTCTCATTAAAAAACAAAAACAAACAAACAAAAAAGGATAAGAAAAAGGAAAAGAGAGGGCCAGCAAGGGGAATAGGTGGGTTAGTGGATAAAGGTACTTGGTGCACCAGTCTGGTGACCCAAATCCAGTCCCAGAACCCTCAACTCACTCTGCAAAGTTATTACCTGACCTCCATTCACACTGTGATAATCTCGTTCTCTCTCTCTCTCTCTCTCTCTCTCTCTCTCTCTCTCTCTCTCTCTTCCCACTTCCCTTTCTACACTCCTTCCTCTCTCCATATGTTGTGTGTGCCTAAAACTTAAAATGTATTTAAGTGTTGAAAGCGTATCTACAGAGAAACAAATGGAGCACAAGAAGTCAGCAGAGAAGTGACAACCAAGGAAGAGCAGAAGTCCTGACGTAGTTTAGCGGAGTTGAGGACGCCAGCACTTGTCATCTCTCAGGACTGCACAGGGAGATATGCAAAATTCCAAAAAAAACAGACACATCTTCTGCCTAGTGGAATATGTGCTGGGCCAAGACATTTAATGAAAGTCCATAAAATGAACTTCACTTACAATGAATTTCACTCTTGTCCCTTCTCTCAGCCCTTCTCAGGCTTCACAAAGAACACATGATAAATCCTGGCTGTAATGGACAGAAATAAATGATATTAAATAAGGAATAGTATCAAGAGACATTCAGCCACACAACACTGAAAAGCAAACACTAAGTAAAAATAATAACTACATAAACAATGAGCAAAATATCCAAAAGAATTCTTACAACAGAGTTCTATACACGGTACAAGGCAATCTGATCAATAATTACAACAACAGAGGGAACCAGAAAGGAGTACACGTAAGACTTCAAAAGAATTGACTTAAAAAGAAAACACATGTTGAAACAGAAGTAGTTTTCTTACAAGTGATTTTCACTGTAAAGAACCATATAGCAAATACCTATAATCACTGAAGCAGAAGCTCAAAGATTTTAACGGAGCTTCTGAGATGGAAAGAGAAATTGTTGCGTTTGGGAAATAAATTGAGGCCAAAACGCCATCAGCGCAGGTCTAATGATGAGTTAGGAGCAGCTGGGATAGATGAAGCAGAGCTAAAAGCAAACCATTTGTGCGAAGTAAAGGCTTGAAGCAATCATAAACAACATGTACAGAAGAACTGATTCAAGCAATCTGAGGGAAGATGGTATGTAAGGAGAGAGCCCAAAGATCAGAGAGGTGACTCCTGTTTCTGACCAAAGAATGAACTTAAGAAAATGCAACAAAAGGTATGTAGGTAAACAGAAGTAGATACGTCTTTCCTATAAAAGCTGAATCTTAAAATCAAAGGGACATATAACACAATTGGGAAAAAATTATTCAGAATAATTATCAATGATCTCTATCCTGGCAATATTACTGAGCTTTAAGAAATGAAAAAGACCTCTAGTGATGTTTGGTATGAAAAACTAATAACAAGAAATATGTAAAGCAGAAAAACACCAAGCTAGTTCTCAACAGCACTATCTTGTACTAAAAAATACCAGAAAACTACTTTAAAAGATCCAAGGTGTAGGCACATGAATAATATTGGGCCTGTTAGTCAAAGTTAAGAAGGAGACATTCTCAAACATTAAAGACCTCAAGGAATGTGATACCCATAGGCTCTCTGGAGTAAAGGAATAAAATTCATTTATAAAATGATGATTCAAAATGAAGAATTTAAAACCAGAGATACCATAGCAACCACAGAACCTACTTAATTACCAAACTAATGAATAGAAATTGCATTAGCAATAACAATGACAAAAAAAATGCAACTTTTACAAAATAAAAACATTGTAAGCCACAAACCTCAGGAGCTGTGGAATTAATGTAGTCTTAGAGCACATGTCTCTTCAACTTTCATATACAGATTAACTGATTCTGCTAAATTTCAAAGTATAAACTCCTGCCATCTTTCCCATTTTGCCCCTTAGTTTTCATGTAAATTTTCACAAGCAAATATTTTTAAATTAATACCATTTATTTAAAGTTCTTACTTTATTGTTTTTCTATGTGAAGCAAAGGCCACTGAGATGGTTCAGCCAGTCAGTGAGCTCACCACCAAGCCTGATGACCTGAGTTTGATCCCCAGGACCAAAACAGTGGAAGGAGAGAACTATCTATAACAAGTGGTCCTCTGCCCTCCAGACATGCACAATGGTGCATGGGTGCTCACAAACAAGCACACGCATACACAAACAATAGTAATAAAATAATAAATAATAAATTTTAAAATAAATGTAATCAAGTAAGCTAAGTTAGTTTTAACATTTTGTTAATGTATAATATGATTTGATTCCTATTTTTTTTAATACTGTGGACTTTCTGTCTATCTAAACCAACTAACTAGCCAAAAGCCCACCTTTTACTGGACATAGCATAAAGAAATATCTAAAATGCTATTCACCAAATGTTAGCATTTATTTCTTCTACCTGCATAAAAAGAGTTTAGATGGTTTATTTTTACTTCCTTTCTTGCATTTCTATAAATGCTTGAATTTTATACTGTTCACTCAAGTATTGCAAATCTATTTTTATTTTATTTTATTTATGTGTATATGTATGTGTAAAGGCTGTGTTTCTCTGACTGTACATGTACATGCACACAGGCAAATTCATCCCATCATGTTTCAAAATGACAACTTTCCAAAGTTAGTTGTCTCCCTCTGTTGTGAGTTCAGAGATGAAACTCAGGTCATCAGGCTTCTGTAGCAAGCTCTGTTACCCACTTCCATAGCTTCACATCTTTTGTGATAAAATACATTGACAAAACACAGTGTCAGAAGAAGGGTCTATTTGGCTCACAGTACCAGTCTGCAGTGCATCATTTCAGGGTAGCAGGACTTGTAGTAGCTGGTCCCATTACACCCACAGAGAGCAATGAATTAATGCATGCATGCTTCACTCACTTCATGCTTCACTCACTTCATTCACTCAGCTCACTTCACTCTTCTACAGCTCAGAATCCCCTGCCTAGGGAATGGTGTCATCCATAGTAGGTGGATTTCCCATCTCAATTATCATAATCAAGAAAATATCCCACAGACAGGCCCACAAGCCAGCCTAATCTAAACACTCTCTCATTGAGATTCCTTTGCCTAGCAAATCTAGATTATGTCAAGTTGACAATTAAAACTAACCATCACACATTCTGAACTGTCTTGGCAGTTCTTATTTTTAGATGTATTAATTTATTGGACTGCTTTTACTTTAATATTATCACCTTTAAAAATATGTGTGTGTTGTAAAATAATTTTCATAGTCAAGTGAGGTCACAGGTCTACTACTTCACACTGTACGTGCATGTGTATGTGTGTGTGCGTGCATGCATGTGTGCATGCACGTGTGTGTGTGTGTGTGTGTGTGTGTGTGTGTGTGTGTGTCTAGAACACCTCACCTCTTCTTTGGGCAAATTTAACAATACAGTGCTGTTTGTAAACCTTCTTGTGACTCACAATCTAAGGGCACAAAATACTTTCCTGTGTCTTCTTGAACTATTGGCAGGCAGGAGCTTGGGACAACTCCCAGTGATTGATTGAGGCGTGGAGGAGAGGAACACATGAACCAAATAAGATTTTTAAATAAGAAGAAAAAAATTACATGCTGTGGTATAAAGAAAGACTTTATACCTTGCAAATAGGTAGTGTGTGTGTGTGTGTGTGTGTGTGTTTCTTCTTTCCCTGTTGCCTCATTTTAAATAGTTGTTTCTTCATGTATGTTAAGAGTCTACCATGTTCTTCTATTGATCTAGGCAATGAAGATAGAATAGTAACAAAAGGCAAATCGTCACCTGTGGTTCTTTCAGAGTGTGGAGGAGGTGGTGGACTAGCTGGCAGAGGTATCTGAGTAAATCCTAAAATGAGCAGCAGCCCTGTGAAGAGGCGGGATGAGATATTCCTTAGCTCAGAGGCCCATCCCAAGAACAAAACATGGCAGTGAGCTCGTCCTTTGTAAAGAGCTTGCAGCTAGTTTATAAGGGTAGGAAGGAGAAAGGCGAGTCAGGAGTGGCACAAGCAGTGATAACTAACTCTTACAGGTGGCAACAGGAGGCCTTACGTTCTCTGCAAATGTGATGAGAAGCCCTTGAAACACTGAGCAACAGCAACTGCCTGGCTTACTTCAATGACGCTCACTCAGGTTGCTCTGTAGAGGAAAAACCCTAGAAAGCAGGTTTCCAAGAGTCTTTCAAGGCCATTCCACCTCCTCCTCTTCCTCCTCTTCCTCCTCTTCCTCTTCCTTCTTCCTTCTTTCTTTTCTTTCTTCCTTCCTTTCTTTCTCTCTTTTTAATATGAAAGAGCAAAACTCTCTTCACTAACTTTTAAACAGGAGCTCTGACAATCTGTTCCAAATACGGTATTTAGACCAGGATTGTTCAAGAGAAATACAATGCAAGCCACAAACGTGTATGCATTATAATTTCTAGTTTAAAAAAAAAAACAAAATGAGTCAAATGACAAGCAGGTGAGGACTGGACAGGAATCTCAGGCAAAAATAAAGTGCTTGTCAGGCAAGCATAAGCACCCCAGAATCCATATAAAAATAATTACAAATAGATCAAGTGCAGTGGCCTGCACTTGTAACAAATGTGCTGGCAAAGTAGAAACAAGCAGATGCTTGGGGCTCATCGACTGACCAGCCTAGGCTACCTAGTGAGCTGCAGGCTAGTGAGGGACTCTATCTCAAAAAGCAAGGTATACCCAAGGTCATCCTTACACTTCTACATGCATGCTCACAAATGTGTGTGTGCACACGCACATACACACTCACACACACACAGGTTCATTTTGATATTTTATTTGACTCAATATATCCTAAATATAATGTGCAAGCTTCATTTCTAGTATTCCATATACACTTCTTGGCTACTATACAGGGCATGTCTTTTAGAGAAGACAGCTTCCAGTTGCTTCTAGTACTTTCTGTTATTTTCTTAGTGCTATTTTATGACCGTGGTACTTGCTGCTGCATTTCATTATTTTCATTGTTAAAGGATGACTAGCTAGAATACCCAGCAGCATTCAGCTCTCTTGGGTGGAGACTGCCTCTATCAGTCTAACTTGTCACATAGAAGTGCTTGAATCCAAACATACTCATGTGCATCCACTGACCATCTCCATTGATTTGGTGGGAGCTTTTTTTCTTTCCTTCCTCCTGTTATAGGAACTGATCACATGCCCTTGAGTATGTTAGGAAAGCACACTGCCACTAAGTTATATCCCTATATATTAGCCAACTCTACTTCAGGTATATTTATTTGAAGAACCCAGAATCTAGGTAATCTTTACAAGTTACAAGCAGATAACTTCTATTAGACATATCTCACAGAAGATTAAATGTTTCCTCTGTATAACAAATTTAATTTATTCATACAGCTAATTTCCCAAACATCGAACATCACAATATATATGAGACTGAAAAACCATGAGTTTTATTTTTACTTTTAAAAACCCAATATGAAGCCAAGTATGGAGGTACATGACTTTAATCCCAGCACCCAAGAGGCAGCGGTAGATGGATTTCTGTGAGTTGGAGGCCAGCCTGATCTACATAGAGTTCCAAGACACCCAGAACTACATACAGAGAACTTTCCTCAGTATACATACATACATACACACACAGACCCACAGACACACACACATACACACACACACACACACACACACACACATACACACACACGCCAAATAGGGTGATATAGCCTTTCAGAAGCTGAAGCAGCAGGATGATACAGAGTTCAGAACTATCCCGAGCTAAAAGAATACACATGGAGGGACCCATGGCTTCAGCTGCATATGTAGCAGAGGATGGCCTTATCTGGCATCAATGGGAGGGGAGGCCCTTGGTCCTATGAAGGCTTGATGCCCCAGTGTAGGGGAGCCAGGGCAGGGAGGTGAGAGTGGGTGGGTGGGTGGGGGAGCACCCTCATAGAGGCAGGGGGGGGGGATGGGATAGAGGGTTTCTAGAGGGAAAACAGGGAAAGAGAATACGATTTGAAATGTAAATAAATAAAATAACCAATAAAATATGTTTTTAAAAACTTGAGGTTGGCCTAAGCTATATAGTGAAAACTTGTTTTGCAAAATAAATATTTAATCATAGTGGCAGATGTGAAAATATTGACTAACCAGACTACTTAGGAAATAAATCTTACTAACTGAATTCTAAGATTAGGATTTTGTCCCTTACTGTAAAAGTCTTTCTAAGCTATATTAGGCATGTTTCCACTTAAATAATATATTCTCCTGACTATGATAGAATTCCTTTGATGATTCCAGGAGATGTGCAGTCTCAGCAATGTTGATCTCTAATAACCATCCATGCACAGAGGCGTAAAGGAAAGAAAATCCAATTAATTAAGAGTCTTGCTTAGCTGAAGTAAGACAAAGATTTGTGATGACATGGTAAATCAAAGCAAGGATTTTGCAGAGTTCTTGAGGGCATGGTAGTGTGGGAAGTTTTGAGCTGACAACAGCCTTTCCCAGTGTCAGAGACAGCTGGCAGGGTCAGGTTCTATGAATCTACAAGGCCATCGGGGACCTAAGACCCTTCTGTGTCTTAAAAAGTTCCAAGAATCATCTCAAACAGACATACCTGTGTCCTTAACACAGATTCTACAAAGAGTCCTCAGCCATGTTCCAGGTAAAAAGTCAGACCAAGGCAACTTGAAGGAGTTGTCTGATAGCTAGTCCCAAGAACTGTTTTTATCCCATTGGTCAGAACTGGAAAGTATCTAAATTGGAAACCATTGCCATTCTGAGCAAAACCAGAATTCTGCTAAGAAAGAAAAAAGAATGGATTTGGAAAAGGCATCCAAGAGTTGAATATCAAGACAGCTACAGCCCAACTGAAGGAAACAAACAATGACTCCTGGGTTTCTGTGTCTTGTGGAAGAAGATGGGAAGTGAGAAATATACAGAAGCAGTAAGAGAGCGCACCTAGTATCAAGCAATTTCAGTGCCGCCCCCACTCAGCATCCGAATCACCCAGTTCTTCATTCCCTTCATTTCTTCCTCCTCAGCCAGTATTGGAATTCCTTTGTGTATATTTATAAAGATAAATTTCTGATAGTTCTTTCCTCTTCCATTTCCAGTAAAGTTGGTTTCTATAGGCTTACCCATCACTCCCAAGGGAGAGAGGGGATAACATGTGCCTCTTCACCTTGGACATTTCAGCCTATCACAGTAGACCCGGACACATAGACTCTTGACTACCTTATAATGTAGACTCCATAATTGACTGAAGGAAAACTCTGTTTGCTTTGACTTCTCAAACAGGGCTCCTTTAATAAACCAGGATTTCCTCAGAAACATATAGTGATCACTCACCCTGTGCCTCTGCAGTGAATCCAACCTTCTTCTCACTAATACTGTGTCTCACATTGGACTTTCCTATTTCTTACACCATCTAAACAAAGGTAGCCGGATACCTTTTCTCATGTGGCTCTCTTCTACCTCCTTCTCCCAACTTAGTCTCAAATTCCATTTTCAGCCTTGATGCTATACCTCTCCAGACACGAGTTCAAGACATTCTCCATAAAGCCTTGAGCACTGCACTAGTTGTTTTTCTTTTGCTGTTATAAAGCAACATGACCAAGGCATAGAATGAAGGCTTTGTTTGGGTTACTGTTCCAGAGGGATACTTGTATGTCATCGAAGGGAAGCATGGAGGCAGGCAGGCATGGCAGCTGGAACAGCAAGTTAAGAGCTCACATCTTGAACATCAGAGAGACTGAACTGGAAATGGTTCAAGTCATCAAACCCTCAAAGCCCACCAACAGGGGTATACTTACTCCAACAAGGCCACATCTTGAAAACCTCCCACAGTGCCACCAACTGGGGGGAGCAGATACTCAAATGTCTGAAACTATGGGAGATATTTACCATCTAAAATATCATAAACACCCCTGACTTCTGCCTTGTTCTGTGTGATCTCTGAGCTTGTGTTTAGTCTCAGCCATCATCAGGGAAGATTAGGCATCCCCAGTGTCAGCACTGTGTACTAGACTAGGGGAGTCAACTATACTGAAGAGGGAGAATTGCTGCAGGATTCTAGCTGAAAAACTGGTGAGGTACCCAGAGAGAGATGGCACCCAGGATGTAAGACTGGCACTCCAGGGTTGTTCTCCTATGCAATCCGAGTAGCACTTCCTGCAGAAACAGGCATCGCTCCCTGACCTTTCAAAATTTTTTTCAAGTGTTTCTTCCTCTGGAAAAATTTTCTCTAAAGAATAGAGTTGGGGCAAAGAGAAGATGGGGCTAACATCAGGGGTGCCAGAATGAAACTCTCTACACTTCAACACCAGCTCAGAAGTAACACTTGGAGTGAGGAATGTTCAGTGCTTTGTCTTATAGAAGAAACAGCAAGATAGACAAGGCCTGCCCTGATCAGGCCCCTGCATTTTCTCCAACCTCACTGCATGGCAATCCTTGCCTCTACCTGCATTTTATTTCCCAAATATTCTATCAATCCAAAGATACATTATGTACTGGCTAGTTTTGTGTGTCAACTTGACACAAGCTGGAGTTATCACAGAGAAAGGAGTTTCAGCTGAGAAAATGCCTCCATGAGATCCAGCTGTAAGCCATTTTCTCAATTAGTGACCAAGGGGGGAGGGCCCCTTGTGAGTGGTACCATCTGTGGGCTGGTAGTCTTGGTCTTTATAAGAAAGCAGGCTGAACAAGCCAGGAGAAGCAAGCAAGCCTGTAAGCAGCATTCCTCCATGACCCCTGCATCAGCTCCTGCTTCCTGACCTGCTTGAGTTTCAGTCCGGACTTCCTTTCATGATGAACAGCAATTGGAAGTATAAGCTGAGTAAACCCTTTCCTCCCCAACTTGCTTTTTGGTCATGATGTTTGTGCAGGAATAGAAACTCTGACCACAACACATTACATGCTAGTCACAGACAACTTCCAAATCACAGCATAATTTTAACACATGTGACCTCCCTTATGAGCTGAGAGGACTCAGTCCTCCTCTGTGAGAGGGCTCTGTCATGCATCTCCATGTGAGGGAAAGAGTGCTTCAGAGACTCCACACCCACAGAGAAGGATCTTCCCAGAAAGCTGGCCTGCTACTTCCCCTCACATGCTGTTGTATAAACCATCTGCTATAGCCTTGATGGACCAAAGCAGGTAGGGAAATGCATATAATTAATGGGCCTGTTTTGAAAATTAAAAGGTAATTTGTATCATGCTCTCATTTTAGATTATCATGTATAAGATTTCTTTAAATTATCATTACATATACTAATGGCTTTTATGTGATACCGTAGCATGCACCAATCAACTTCCCCTTCCAAACCTTTATTCTACTTCAAAGTCAACTTTTATTGTTTTGAACATTCACAAAGAAAACACACGTCACTCATCTTTCTGCATTTGGGTTCTCACACTTTAAAATAATGTCTGCATAATTTAATTATGCATTTGGGTTGAAACATATTCCCTGTGAATATAAACAATTTCTTTATGCTTCCATCCAATGGCGGGCATCTGTGTTGATTCTCTATCTTAGCTATTGTGAATAGTGATATAATACACATGGATAGGCAGATATCTGGGGTTTGCCCTGCCATCCTCTGGATACTACCCTGTTGGCTCTGCTTCTCAGAAAAGGCCCCAAGAAGCTTCCAGAAGAAACAAAGGACAGGAATGTGAGTTTGGAAGTCAGGTGGGCTTGATTCAGATCTGACTTTTAATTCCTAAGCTATTGGGAGTCATTTAATTTCTCTAAGGCTTTATTGCTCCATTTTAGCATAGGGTTAATAATGATACTTACATAACACAGTTATAATAAAGTAACTCTTCGTGGTGTGTTCACGGAACACTGTATATGTTTTAAAAGTAAAAGTGAATAATTGCTGCTATAGTTCCGATTTAGAATGGCGGCCCAATGGCGGCCCAAGGTCAAAGGTTTGATCCTCATTGCTTTGTGGTATTGGAAGGCAACAGGAAGAGGTGGGAGGGGCCACTGAGGTGGGAGGAGCCACTGAGGTGGGAGGAGCCACTGAGGTGGGAGGAGCCACTGAGAAGCCTCCAGTCACTGAGAGCTCGCCCTCAGATCAGATGTGAGACTGTGACCTGTTCCTCTTTCTCTTTCACTTCCCGGTCATTAGATCTAACTTCTCGGAAAAATGCACCCCATATTTCACATATTTGATCACTAGAATGGCATCGTTTTGCCTCTCGTCACCTGCTTTAGTTACGGTGCTGTTCCTGACACACTTTAGAGCCCTGACTCAAAATAATGCACCTGCACAGAATTCTTCTCTCTACTCTATCTGAATCCAGCTCTTTACTGTGAATTGTTCTTCACTGGTCTGCTCCTCGGAGAAGAGATATTAAATAATTATTATTCTTATTCTGTGGCTTTAAGCAAGTATTCTAGAAAATTTAATTCTTAGCATGTAATGATAAACAAATTCAAAAACAGATCAGTATTAATTATACTCTTGCTAAGTCATGTTGACTAGATGCTGTGAAGCACGTGTAGTGTATTTTATAAATTATCTATATCATAAAATACACCACATATGTGGACCTCAGAGGTGGCTCAGCAGTCAAGAGCACTTGTTGCTTGTTACAGAGGACCCAGGTTAGGTTCCCAGACCCCACATGGTAGTTCACAACCATCTCTAACTCCAGTTTCAATGGATCAAACCCCTTTTTCTGACCTCCATCGGTGTCACATGGTGCACATACATTTATGCAGTCAAAACACTCATATATAAAAGGATAAATCTAAAACATTAAAATATATGTCACTATCCAACCATAATGACAGCCAACCTGAGGGATATTAACATTTATCTCTATATATATTCATTATACTAGAAATAATCACAAATTAATCTTAACACCCCATTAATACTTTCTTTGTTGCAAGATCAATACCTATGTGTTATTCTTTCTCTGAGCTTCAAACGTTTTGGAATCTGTGACCCACCTCTAGAACAAATAGCTGGGTGTGAATCCTATCACTAATGAAAGCTATAAGCAGATTACTTCATCTCTCAGACACTCTACTCTTCACCTGCACAACCAAAATACCAGAGTCTTCCTTATGGGTCTGTGTCAGAACTTAAATAACACCGTTTTTTAAATGTGTAGGACAGAGTTTCGTATGGAGTTCAAATTAAATGAGTGGCACCTATAATAGAAAATTATATTGCCATCTAATTTTTTTAAAATCACACACACCTAACCTCACTACAAAGAGAGTCCTGTATGCAGTAAATGATCTACAGCTAAGTCACAGTAACTGGAGGATCAGGAAACTAAGGTGTGAGAGGAACAAGGACTAATGAGTGGTCCCCTTGACCATGTTCTATTCTGAGAGGCTCAGTCATGGGCAAGACTAGTGAGTCTCACTTTGGTCTAGAATACTGTGCAGCACCTGCACACAGAACTTGGCACCACCAGCACCAGCACCAGCACCAGCACCATATCATCTCCCTACATTCATCTGTGTGCATGCTGCCAACCATGCTGGAAAAGATTCTGGCTTCCAGTGCTGCACAGGCAGCTGCTCTGCCTGGATCATCTCATGGTGTGCCTCAGACTAAGATCTATGAATGCCCAGCTCTGTGTTCCAGTAGCACCTTCTCATTAAGTGTGCCATGTTGCAGGTACCTACTTCTTTATTCCGATCTGCAGTAAGGTAAGGTGCATTAAGATGAGAACCATGCTTTCCCTTGCTCAGCACAAAACCTACAAAAATCCTATACAATGACTAGTATGACATGGGCAGTATATACTAGTTGCATGTATTAATTAACTACTTACCTAATTAATGAAATACACAGAACTGTACCAAGACTACTTTGTCCCACAGACATCACTTAGAGACAATCAGAAACAAAATATATTTGATCACTCCAGCAAATGTAAATACTAAATTTACATAATCAAAATAGTGGCAGAGAAGCCTACTGTACCTGTAATCTGAGCCCTGGAGAGTCAGAAGCAGAAGGATCATATCAAATTTGAGGACCTCTTGAGGAGTTCCAGGCCAGCCAAGAGACATAGTGTATGAGTTACTTTTCTGTTGCTATAATAAAACATCATGAGGAAGGCACTCTTATAGAAGGAAAGATTTGTTTGGGCTTGCAGAGGAAAAGAGTCCATCATGGCAGGGGACTGTAGCAGCAAATAGCAGGCATGGAAACTGGAATAGCTCAGTGTTCACATCTCCAACCCCAAGCAGGAAACAGAGTAAGTAAATGTGGATTCATATGTAGCTTTTGAAACCTCAAAACTGCCCCCCAACCCCCATGACACTTTTCCAGCAAGTCCACACTTTCTAAATACATGCAAAAAGTGCCACCAACTGCACACCAAGTATTCATACATCTGAGCCTATGAGGAATATCTCAAACCACCATGCATAGTGAGACCCAGTCTTTATTAAATTTTTTAATCTTTTAGTTAGTTAGTTAGTTAGTTTAAACTCCAAAGTTTATTCCCCTCCTGGTCCACCTCCGACTGTTCCACATCCCATACCTCCTCCCTCCACGAAGATGTCCCCACACCCCACTTCCCCTCCCACCTGACCTTAAAACTCCCTGGGGCCTCCAGTCTCTTGAGAGTTAGGTGCATCTTCTCTTACTGAACCTAGACCCGGTAGTCCTCTGCTGTATATGTGTTGGGGACCTCATATCAGCTAGTGTATGCTGCCTGGTTGGTAGTTCAGTGTTAGAGATCCAGGCTAATTGAGTCTGCTGGTTCTCCTACAAGGTTGTCCTCCTCCTCAGCTTCTCTCAGCCTTTCCCTAATTCAACCACAAGGTCAGCAGCTTCTGTCCATTGGTTGGGTACAAATATCTGCATCTCACTCTTTCGGCTGCTTGTTGGGTCTTTAGGAGGGCAGTCATGATAGGTCCCTTTTTGTGAGTACTCTATAGCCACAAAATCCAGTAATACTGTCAGGTCTTAGGACCTTCCTTGAGCTGGATCCCACTTTGGGCCTGTCCCTGGACCTTCTTTTCCTCAGGCTCCTCTCCATTTACATCTCTGCAGTTCTTTCAGACAGGAACAATTATGGATCAGAGTTTTGATTGTGGGATGGCAACCTTATCCCTCACTTGATGCCCTGTCTTTCTGCTAAAGATGGACATGCATGATATGTACTCAATAATTAGTGGATATTGGCCAAAAACAATGTACAGAATACCCAAGATACAGTCCACAGGACTCCAAAAGGTCAACAAGCTGAAGGGCCCAAGTGAGGATGCCTCAGTCCCACTTGGGAGGGAGAAGAAAGCAATCACAAGTGGGGAAGGAGGAAGGGACCTGGGAGGGAAAGGAGATGGGGCAGGGAGAGAGGAACATGATATGGTATTGGGTGGGGGGAAAGGACTGAAGCCCTGAGGACCAGCAGAAAGAATGGAAACAGGCAACCTCAGGAATGGGGGTGGGGGGAGGGGGTACTAGAGACCTGGGAGGTGAGAGACTCTCAGGACTCAAAGCAAGGGACCCTAGATGAAAGGCCCTACAGTGGGGAGAGAGAACTTGTAGAGACCCAGTCTTAAAAAGAAAAAAAGGGGCATTTCAAATTGCCTTCCCTGTAAAAAAGCCAATGGCCTTTAGGGACTTTTAAAACTCTAGATGTACCCTAGATGTAGCTTCGGTTGTTATTTTGTAACTTTCGGTTGTTTACTTTGTAACATCCCCATCATCTGTCAGTCTGTTGGTCCCACCCTCTACCCAGCACACACACAAACATACACATACACACACAAAATCTCCATACAACACAAGACCGAGCACCTGACACTAAGCAAGCATTATCTGAATGGCACCTGACAGTTCTACCATGACCCGTCTGACAGCATTTCAATCAAGTAACAGCAGAAGACTCACGAGGAGCCTCCTCTAACCTCCATTTGTGATCCACATTCAGTATCTCCACAGTTCATTTTTATCCTTTATATGGTCCTTCAAACTGCCGTGTTTCCCATTTCTTACTGCTCCTCAGTCTGTACCATACATCTCATGAGAAGGACTGAGCCCAGACTATGCTGCAAAGCTAGCTGGAAAGACCAGCTAGAAAACAAGGCACTGAGCTGCCAGCCAAGCAGCCTGAGCAGGACACATTTGCCCCTGGAGTGTGTTTGCTCCCCTAAATTCATGTAAGCATAGAGAGGTGGCCTTTACACAGGGTGCTTTCATACCACTTGGCTTCCATCTTGAATACTGCTCATTCCAGGCATTTCTGCAGAGGAGACCTCCTCAACACATAAGCCTGGGCTTCTCTGACTCAAACCAGCCTATGTTCACATACTTTGGAAGACAGGCAGATTAGTCCCTGGACTTCACTCAGCCTAACGCCATGTACCTCAGCAATCAGAATCACCACCAGGAGCCTTATCACACTGTAGATCCTCAGGCAGGCCTCCATCCAGGAGGCTTCATCTACTTCTCTAACACGCACTTGCCTGTTAGAGTAGATCTGTCCATATTTCTCCAGGCAGGTCAGTGGTTTTTTTTTTTTTTTTATATCAAGTAGCATCTCTTGCAAATTTGAAGCCAATAGGAAACCAGGTGTGGTGCATTTATTAACATCTCTGTGTATATGTATCCTGACATCTGAATACAGAACCCAGGAATGGACTATGAAACGCTTCAACACATGCAAAAGTGAGGAGACCTGGGAGGAATGAGCAAACTTGAGAGTTTAGCTTCCCTTATGCTTGGTGATTACCTGAACTTTTATTTTTAAACTACAAAGCCTAGACATTCATGAATAATACAGGAAATCTATAAAATGCCACTTTTCTGGAATAAGCGGGACATTAAAATGCAAATTGCAGTACCATACACAGCTGTACTCCATGTGACAAATTAAGCCTTTCTTATACTGTGTCTTGACATTTGCCTTCAAGATGTTTGTTCGATGCACATAAAAAGCACAGGAGGGATGGAGACAGCAACCCAAGAGCCAGCAACCCAGGAAGACAACCTCACATAAGGACTTGCTTGGCAGCTACCTGTCCAACTAGCAGAACCCACAGAGAACCCGTGCCCTGCATTTCTGAATTTTCTCAGGAAAACTTCTCATGAAAAATGGCATTGTTTTATGACAAATATATATATCTTGGCGTGACAAGGACATTTAGAAATCTAGAGGACATTGAGTAAGTTAGGAAGTTTCTGGGTGGGTCCTCATTAAGGCCAAACTTCCACATTTCACAGATCCGGCTAAGATGCACAGAGAGGTCCTCTGCCCTCCCTTACTCACCAAAGGTCCTTTCTTAATGATCTTTGTCACCTACTTCTGGCAGTTCCACAGGGTACGGTTAGTGAATGTTCACTAAACATTTGATTCGCTGTTTATTACTAAATTCACTCACCTGGGCCTGGAGCAACAATGGCAAGAATTAGCTCCATCTAGTGGATAGCGCCTGACACAGGCAAGAAGACCCTATGGAGGGGGTGACAGTAAAGCCAAGGCCAGGAAGAGGGTAGCACAGAGTTCAGGATAACTTGGCTTAAGGTCTGTACAAAGGGGCTTTGCCACCACTCTACAGACCTCTGACAGTTGCTTTCACAACCTCTTCAAACTTACTCAAAGGTGCATTCTTTAATATACATATATATTATATTACTTATATAATATATATATTACACTGCATATAGTATATACAGAAACATGCGTATACATACATACACACATATATACTACATATAGTATATATAGATAACATATATATAGATAACATATACATTTATACTACATATAGTGTATATAGATAACATTTATATATAACATACATATATGTGTGTGTGTATATATATGTGTGTGTGTGTGTGTGTGTGTGTGTGTGTGTGTATGTATGTATGTGTATATATAAATATATAGCAGCAGACTGGTACAAATGTTCCAGACACATGTCTGGAAGCCAAGTGACAGGACAGTAGCACCCCCTCAGGAGCTGTTTCTCACCTTTATGTGGGGGTCCCAGGGATCAAACTCAGGTTGTCAGAGTTTCCTTGCAAGTACTTGTACTAGCACAAATCAAATGTTGGCCTTCCTGGTGGGCTCTAACAAGCTTTCAGTAGAGGTTAATATCTAGCTTCTTGGTGTGTAAACAATATTCCAATCCCCAAACAGATGACTTGTTAACAGAGTTTTAAAACATTGGTAAAGCAGAGCATTTTTAACAAAGCTCTGTGGGAAAACTGATGAGATTTAAGATTCTCACAGGAAAGACCACTCTGTGTGACTATACACAGCAGCACTTAACTTGAAAAGCAAATAAAACAAATCTTTTGGGCAGGGGTGGAGGATGGGGATGAGGGCAGGGAAGTGGGCCATGGGAGAGCAGTTACAGAGTCTGCTCTTCTTTCAACCCAGGTTCATAATCTGACAAACCCCTAGTCAACCTTCTAGACCCTGTCAAGTATCCCCTCCACTGCACAGTCCTCCCAGTCTGCACCCCACCTCTAGCCAGGTCCCCCCAGTATGTAGCTCTCCACAAAACCACCAAGTATCCAAACTGCCAGTGCAATGAGTCCCCCTTCCCCTTTCGTGAGTTTCCCAGCAGCACATCTGGCTGCTAAATGACCACTGGCTGTAAATAAGCATCTCTGAAACCAATGCCATTTTTCTCTCCTATGCTCTGCATTGTTCTATGACAAAATGTAAAACTGCATCAAGACCCAGCAAACCTCAGGCCTGGGCTTTCACTCATCTTTCACAATTTTCTCCTAGATCCGTTTTAAACCTAGTCTTCCCAAGCCACAAAATCAACAGTCATTGAAATGTAAAGCTGAAAGAAAAAATTAGCCTGGGTTTGGTTTTTAAATGCTATTTACTTCTCTTTTGCCAGAGATAAAACCTTCAGGGGGGAGCTGCATGCGCATTGGTGCATCTGCAATGAAAGGACTCTAGAAAGGCTGGCTGGCAAGATCAGATTCTACATCAATCCAAGCTGAGACAGGGCCTGTTTCTTCAGTTCCTGATGGCAAATGTACTGCTGAAGGTTAAGATTCATCACATCTCCATGGAAATGAGAATCAAAACAGAAAGATCAGCCTGGCATGATTACCTAAAATCAGTTACAGCTAAACTAAAAACAAATCGGCAGGAAGACAACAGAGCTTCAAAATCTGGGTCTGGGAGACTACAAAGCCAGAGATGGGTCTGGAGAGGTAACTCAGTTAGTAAAATGCTTTCTAACAAGCAAGAGAATCAGAATTCAGTCTCCAGAAGCCACATAAAAGAAAATTTGAAAGCCAGGCATGGTGGCATAGGGGAATCCCAGCACAGGGGCATGGAGATAAGGTGGACTTACTGGAGAGCCACTGGATGAACTCCATGGTGATGAGAATTCCTGCCTCAACAAAGAAAAGTGAGTTCTTCCCACCACTTAAGACTTGCTTTCTAGCCCATCTCCATTCCTTTGTGACTCACTTTGACCTGGAGAATCACTCTCTACCTGGAACCCTCCCCTCCCCTCAGTGCCTGCATTAGGCTGGACCTCAGATCCCCTTCCCCTCAGTGCCTGCATTAGGCTGGACCTCAGATCCCCTTCCCCTCGGTGCCTGCATTAGGCTGGACCTCAGATCCCCTTCCCCTCGGTGCCTGCATTAGGCTGGACCTCAGATCCCCTTCCCCTCAGTGCCGGCATTAGGCCGGACCTCAGGTCAGTATGTTGCTGGACCATCATCACGGAAACTTCTAGTACTAAATGGCAATTAACACAGAGACTCACAACTGGACAATGTGCAGAAAGGGAGAGGCTGCAGCACTCAGCCCTAAAGGGAATGTCTTCGTCATATCCCTCCCCCCAAGGCTCTGAGATCTATGTAGAAGAGGAGGCAGAAAGATTGTTAAGAGCCTGAGGGGCAGATGACTTCAAGGGTACAGTAGTGTCTCCCAAACATCAGGACAGATAGGAATATGACCTCACAGAGACTGTAGTAGCCTAGGGCTGGTAAAGATACAAACTAGCCAAAATCCCAGCAGGAGGAGGAGTAAGTGGACACAAAGTCCCACCCACCCCTAACCAAGAAGCCATTTGCAATTTATACCTGCTGGCAAAGGGAAAGATCAGTTTCGACAACTAAGTATCACTGTATATCAACCATACTCCAGGGCAGGCCCCAAGTCCAGGAACAGTTGGATGCTGCAGAACAAACTCCATGTTTTGTCTGGTTGTGTTGTGGGCGTTTTGTGTTGTTTGGGCTATTGTTGTTGTTGTTGTTGTTGTTGTTGTTTGGCTGTTTATTTATTTTTACTTTCGTTTGTTTTTTTGTTGTTTCTGTTTTGAGAAAGAACATGAAGTTGGGTGGGTAGGTAGTTGAATAGGATTTGGGAAGAATTGGAAGAAGGGGGAAAACTAAATAAAAAATTATTATATAAACATTTTTAAATAGAAAAGGAAAGGTAAGTGGCACCTAAGAAAGGATATTCAAGTTTGTCTTCTGTCCTTTACACACACACACACACACACACACACACGCGCGCGCGTAATGGGGAAAGGCAACCTGGTTCCTAGTTGAGCTAAGGGTAGAAACCCTGGTGACCCTAAAGGGATGATAGGCTTTTTACCTGGTTCCTGGCCACCAGGCTCCTTTCACTAGCAGAAGCCCTCGATAGATTTGTGGCCATCAGTCACATAATGGCAATGCCCCAAACCCCTCCAGAGGTAGAGGACTTGACCTATAGTTATGTAGACTCAAGACATCTCCATTTTAATGAGGTACCTAAAGGCCTGGAGGACTTAGCCAATAAACTCTCCTTCCCAGACACTCCTCCCTGAAAACAGTATTTAACCTCAGGCCCACTCTGAGAAGTGGGGTATCATCCACTTTCTGCCATGACAGTAAATGCCTTAAAACCATGGACTGTCTATTTTCACTGGGATCCACCATGGGGAGCAACGGAGAAGGAAGGCTTTTGCCTATAGAGCCACTATCTAATCTCCTGTAGAAGGCCTCTCTGCCCTCCCAGCCATGACCAAGCCAAGCCTACAGCCCATCTGCTGCCAAGCCAAGAACACTCTCCACAGGACCAGCCGGAGTGCTCCCCTTAACCCCCCCCCAGCCAGATCCAGCCCTAGGGCCCCCACTCCATTTTCAGTTCTTCTGCTGAATCCAGCGGCACCTAGGTGCCTGAGAGCCTGAAAACCAGGCGGCCCCAACCTCCATGCAAGCCCTGGGGAATCCCGCTCTGGCTGTCCTGCTCCTCAGACTATGCTTCCCCACCCCTGGAGCGGTGTCCCAGGGTTGCCCTTCAGCCCAACACCTGCGTGGTAACAGCATGGGGTAAGCATGGTCAAACTTTCCTCATCCTGCCTCCCCGAGCAGCTGAGCCCTGTGGTGGAGCAGATGTGGGACTTCATAACCCTACACATATACATACATATACACACATACACATGCATATACACACATACACACACACACACATATATACACACATACATATACACTCACACACATATACACATACATACACACACATACATACACTCACACACA